>UXSR01000999.1:0-12746 GCA_900604375.1 Mesocestoides corti | reverse complement strand
CTATCTTCTTGTCGTAGTGTGCGTTCCCCGCTGTCTTCTTCACTACTTCCGGATCCACTATCTACACGTGATGCAAAAAACCACTACTGTTACTGTCACTATCACCACCAGTAACCCCATTCCTCGGCTAACTACTCCTCACACCAAAGTCTTTAGTGCAAGTTCGACCAACAAGCGCACTTCCGTGCATGCGATCAAACCGGGCATCCTAGCAAACATGTAAGCAAAACAAGTCGGGTTGTGCAAATTTCACAATCAGCATTGTGACACCGATTATGCATTTTCAAGCAATCGATGAAGCAACTGATTATTGACATTGCGGGCCCAATTTAGGCCTCTACCGTGTCAATTGACGGCCTACTCCGCGATTACTTGACGCTCACACAGGCGTCAGCATAACAACGGAAATCGGTTTGCCATGTTACACCTACGTTCATTTTATCAACTCACACCTTCGTGTGCTTCCATATCATGTCAATTGACAGCTGACATGGCTTGGAATGCAACACGACACCCTACCAGGATATCTTAACACTTCTAACTCAATGCACAAAGCGTGGGTCTCTGACAAACTTCACAATCACCAACTCTGAACCGGCTCACCTGTGGAACATTCATTTTGGCAAACATTTCTACTGCGAATTGCTGCAGTCCGCCAATGTTGATGGCACCCTCTTCTGACGCCGTCAGATTGCATCCGCCAGCACACAGATCACTGGTCGGACACACCATTCCGCAGGTCAACCCATTCGGATTGTCCGACAGAATGACCTTCGCAGACCCGTAGTAATTCTTCTTGCCGATGCTCCCGATGAACGACTTGATGTCCACCTGCGTTGGACAGCTGTGCTGACAAGGCGCGTCTGCACACTTCAGACAACGCGATGCCTCCCTCAGAGCACCACGTTCCGACAGCGTGGTTGTCTTCACGTCGGAGAAGTCGAGGTGGAGAGGAGGGATGGCAGACTCGTCCTTGTCTGCATTCCGCTTCCACAGCTTCTTTTCCTGCAAAAATCAACCAAGGCATCTTCATACCATCTTGGCTCTAAGCTGTGAAACCGATGCTAATGTCTCGTTCCCTGTGTGGTGTGTGTGCGTGTTTGCATTGTCCACATGTCCACGTTGGGCCCTTTACGATTGGTGCATGCAAGGACACACCCACACCACACATCTACTCACTTAATCTTGTGTGTGTGTTTTTCTGCCCATACTATAGGCTATATTGCTCTCCCTTTTATACTTTGTGCTCGACTCGCTCACACAACAGTACCTTTCGTGTCTCTGCGGTAGGTTTCACCGTCGCGGCGTTGAGAACCCTCGGCTGCAATTGCAACACGGCGTCGGTCTCCACCGAATGTCTGCTAACCTCTTTGTGATTCACAGAGGAGAACGACTTTCCCCCACTTCCCGACGAACTGCCACATCCTCCGCAACGACTGCCACAAGCCAACCACCTACGATGTGCGCGCGCACACACAAACTGCTGTCTCACAACCGACGAACCTTGACGGAACATTTTGTCATAATGAAATGATACCCTGTGGACTTCACGCCGTCATAATCGCGTCAGCCAATGACACGCAGCCTAGACCTCATTCGCTTTCTCTCACCAGCCAATCACGATGGCCCTCAAAATCACCACCGATTTATTGCCTTGTGTCTGTAATCCAGTCCCGTGTCGGATTTGCGAGGTGTTTCAGGTGACCCCCGTCTATCACACCACCACACACACCGCATCCCTAAACAAAAAGGCACTAACACAGCTACATCCCATTGAATGCTACCAACAGACAATATCCTATGGTCTAAATCAGACATCAAGTACATGCATGTGACTGAATAAAAATAGAGAACGGTTTCTTTCTTCGGAAAAAACCACATTAGCAGACGCGTACTTGTCAAGCTAGATGTGCTGGTGGTCACACAGGTAAAGGCAACACGGAATATGCTTCAACCCAATGAACCCATTCACCCCACGAACAAGCCAACTTGTTCATGAAATAATGTTCTTAGGATAAGTGCAAAACAATATACAGAATTAATGGACAAATCATATCTGGCTGGTCTCTACACCGAATGGCCTGTCACGGTCATCAGCTCACTCAGAATGTCTGTCCAGGCAAGGTCGTCAGGACTGGAGATAATTCCTCTCTTCGACATTGTCGTCGTCGCCGTCGGTGAGTCACACGCCGTCAAACACTGTCTGTAGGGAGCAACCAAACGACTCGTCACACGTCCTATCGCCTGTTCCACTACAGTTTAGTCAAAACAAACAAATAAACCAGCATAAATAATTAGGCCAATGGAGAGGCACAATCACACAGCCTACGATGGGGAGAACCAGTGCTTCCACGCATGTCGCGCTTCGTGTCTCGCCAGTTCCAAACTCATTCACCAACTCCCACAATCATTCAACCGCGCTAACACATGACTCACGACTGTCGTCTAACGCCCAGTCACGACCGCACTGCCACTCATACCCATCTACCCTCACACATTCGACGCTCTCTAGCAGTTCGCTTACATCGCTGTCATTTCACGTGCTGTGGGCCCCAGCATGTCGTCTTGATCCACGCCGGCGCCACTGAATCAACTTTGGCCCCATTACGCTTCCCTAAAACCCGTGATGAAGAAGACCGGAGATGACGTGGGCAAGACCGTTTACACCAGAGTTCAAACACGTTTGTGTCGTGAATGACATTTGCGCGTGTGTAATTAAACCTCAGATCCGTGAGTTCAACATGAGCTAACACCGAGACCTAGGTGTGAGGATAATCCGAGAATGAGTTGCGAGATTACGAACAGCACGGTTAGTGGTATGCTGTGAAAAGGGGAACCCTGTGTCAGAGGGTGGTGCGACAGGGTTAAGGAGTGTGAATAAACACGATTCACGTCACAACCCTACGCCAAATAACAACCACCGCACCACCAACAGCTGCTCACTTGCGTGCATTCAAGTTCCAACTTTCGCAATCAACTGCATGCATACGCACACACACACACACTCACCAACGTCGGTTGAAACGCCACTTCTCACCAGCCGCCGCGTCAATTCACGCGCAACATCTTTAAACGTCTCCTAGGGAAATAGTACAAATGGCATTGACAAATTCATAAAACACGCGAACAGTTGCGCCCCAACGCGCTCACTGAGTGCCTTGAAATGTGATGGTGCAAGTCGACAAAGGCCGTTCCAATTAACAAATTTACTGACTTGCCTTTGTTCACAGCAGCCCACTAATGCCCTATGAAAGCACTCTGACTTCAACGACAGACGCATTTGATCAAACAAAAGAGCATACAACGCCTTCTACCCACTTCAATCGCCAGCCACCTCATTCAATATTCCACAGCACACATTCCAGGCTGCCTGAATAAGGCTCCTGAAACCAATTGGGGAGTTTAATGATTGCTGAGGCAGTGTTTGGGAAAGGCAGCAGTCCCCACGACGGCTAACCACCGGTTAGAATTCCGTCATTACTCACACGTGTCCCCCAGCCACGCCATTTACGTGAGTTAGACTTCCATCTGTTTAATACCCCCTCCCTCCCACCACCATTCACGTCAAGATCATTCGTGTCTCAAATGGACGGACGCGTTCCAGCATTACACTCGGACTAGGGCAGGGACATTAGAAGCTCTCTGCTCGAGGTCCTGTCTTTGTCCTCCATTGGAGTGGTGTGATCTAGCGTTAGGCAGGGCTTCGGGTACTGGTTAACCCAGCGTGCGTCTCTGCTTACGGACAAAACGTAACAGGCAAGTTATCAGGATTCAATTGAATCTGATTCTCTAGCAATCCCACTTTACGACACACCGGAACTCATAAAGCCACACCTACGTGCCTTCTCCCAAATCCCTAATTCCATTTACTTTTGATTGCCTCACACCATAAACGTTGTCCCAACCCACACTTCACACCTGGTGTGAATATTTAGCACAAGGGTGGAACAGTCAGTTGGGATTTTATAAGTTTACACGCAAATCCCTCCACACCCCGTGGTGATTCACCACACCACCTCCACATGAGTAACCACACCGCGTGCTCCTTACTCTGTCCTTAAATGCGCCAGTCGAGTAGTATGGGGAGAGCGAACGGACTACGAAGTCCGCGATGTGCTTGGTCTTCTTGTGAGTCTCGTTGGACTAGGAAAGAGAAGAATTGGCTTTGAAAGACCATGGGGGAAATTCACTGCGCTCTGATTGTGCTGACTGAAAAGTGACTCACGTGTTCCTTCTTCCTCCTCTCCCGGTGGAATCCACCGCTATCGAAAAGCGATCGCGCGTTTGCAATTTTAAAATCGTTTTATGCGGTTGGACGCCTCTTAAATATAGTTTTTGAAGTACAAATTAAGTGTCTGGTTTTGTAACATGGAAACCAATAATTATATCATTAAACAGATTTTTCATCCATTTGTATATTTTCACGTTTTCTAAATTTTTCTCAATAAATGGGTAGATTTTTTAAAATTAAGTTTGAAGCTTCTTGGTGGATGGGTCATTTTCAATCTGTTGCAACTGCCAGTAGCGGAGGAGAAACGTTTATTTGCTAAACCATTCAGAAAAAATGCTCCTAAGTCTGTGACGTTTAATGCGACAGATGTTAAAGAATAAAATTTTATGACACTATAAATATACATGTTTAAGTCATATTCCTTGATGCGGATTAAAATTGAACGTGCTAATAGTAACATAAGAAAGAAACGTTTACGATCAAAGTAAAAAGGCTTCATAGCATGACATAGTGAAAATAGTTTTGTGACGAAAAAGGAATTTTACTGGAAGTAAAGCGAAATGGTTGGTTATTAGAGCCACCACTTAAATGAATTGCTTACAATCGTAATTTAATCAAATTACACTAATCTTAGATTTTTACCTAGTTCAAACGGCATTATCGTTACACTTAACACGCTAAAGCGGACCCCAGTAAGAACACACGCGTCATGGTTTCCTAAAACATCAAATTAGCATGAATAATCTTATGCAAATTTTTAAATAAAAACAATCAGGGAATTTAATTGGCAGAATTCACTTCGGCAGTTATGGTAGAATCAGGGTAATGCAATTTTGTAAGCTTCCTTAGGAACCATTGCCTCGCCTTGAATGTTAGCTTCTACTGGGGATGTATTTTTCGTTTGCTTCCATAAATGCTGTTCTAAAAGTCTCCTAATATTGATGGCAACAGTTTTTTTTCAGGTATAAAATTTCTGGCTGACTTTTCGCTATTATTTGGCTATAATTATAAGCAAGATATTCTGGTTTGATCCATCCATCCATTTAATGAAATACGACCGAGATTTCAGTATGAAACATAAATTTGATCTATATTTAAAATACCTAAAAATATAATAAACCAAAATTCTAAAGATCAGGTACGGAAAAGTTGACTATTTTGTACATCACAATTGTCTTAAAGATTTTTATTCACAATAATGGTTTCTTAAAAAATGTGGACAATCTTTTGCTGTACATCCAATGATGATGTATGCAGTAAATTAACTTTTTAAAATGTTGGGTCTGGTAAAAGTAGAAGGTACAAAATATATCTCATTTCCGAGCTACTGAAATGAGATATGTTTCTTTGGCTTACAAATGAACTCTTCTTCCTGAAGTGAAACTTTGATATTGATTCTGACTTTAAACGTCACATTATTTTAAAACATTTTAATAATTGCTAACATTATATTGACCAAAAGAAGCTGCATAAAATTATGAACTAAAATGAAGTAATGAAGACAGTAGTCAAGTGCAAAAATGTGTTGTAGGTGAGCGTTGTAGACGAGAAAATTTTTGTCGTACATGTATTGGATGAATTATCCCACAGTGGACATTGCCCACTTAAAAAACTAATATTAAGGAGGCCTGATGTGCCTATGCTATTTATTATGTTTGTCTAAGGCATAGTAGGTAATACTTATAAGTACGGCGAGAATATGTCTAGGGTAACTGCATATTTTAGATGCAAAAATAGCATGGTACCACTAATTAAACGGCTAAAAAGCAAGAAACATCCATGTAAAATATTATTCCTGTCACAGACAACATTTTAGTAGTTGTTTTTTGTTGACTTTTCACTGTTTTGTTCATGAATGTATTGACATAGTCCGCGTGAATTAAAGTATTCGGACTTGATGTATATTGCGCGGTGATTGGACTGCTAGGTTTTTCGTTATGGACAAAAGTGACAACGTTCTCAATGTTTTGCGTGACGTCTTTCATTTTCAGGATTTTAAAAGTAAATTGCAGGAAAGTGCTATTCGTTGTGTTGCTGAAGGTTCCCACAATGTTTTCATTTCAATGCCCACCGGTTCTGGTAAAAGCTTGTGCTATCAGTTACCAGCCGTACTAAAGGATGGTGTGTCCATTATTATTTCTCCTCTGCTTGCGCTAATCTGTGACCAACTTTCGCATTTGTCGAAACTAAAAATTCCGGCAGCAACTCTGAACTCAAAACAGTCTCTCCAAGAACGAAGCGATGTCATGAAAAGGTTATTGCGTCCACCTGGCTCTATTGAAAACTTTGCTCTTCCCAGGATCAAACTGCTTTACGTTACGCCTGAGCAATGTGAGACAACCGGGTTCCGCTCGTTGGCCAAAAATCTAACAGAATCTGGATCCGTGAAATATTTTTTTGTCGATGAGGCTCACTGCGTCTCCGAATGGGGTCATGACTTTCGGCCTGCCTACTTAAGGCTCGGAAAGTTGCGGTCTACGTTATTTCCGATGGTGCCATGCATCGCTCTTACTGCAACAGCTAATTCACGTGTAAAGACCGATATAATTTCGACATTGCAACTAGACCCACGCACGGCGTGTGAGGAGGGTGGCTTGGAGATAACAAATTTCAAGGAATTCGTCACAGGAGTTTTTCGTCCCAATTTATACTACGATGTGATATTTTCTGACTTATTAAAGACCCCGTATGATGACTTGTCGTCATTTATTGGCAAATGCCTCTGTGATGTGAACCAACTCCAGAAATCTTCGGTAAGGCTGTAGTGGCAGATTAACATGTGGTAGAAAAGCAGCTGCAGCGGCATCGTTTACTGCCGGACACGAGAGGATTGCGAGACAGTCGCTCATCAGCTGTCCATTCGAGGAGTTCTGACTCGTGCTTATCATGCTGGCCTAAGGAAAAGCGACCGGACAAAGGTTCAGGAAGAGTGGTTCAAGGGTTCCTTCCCTGTGGTCGCGGCTACCATAAGTTTTGGCATGGGTGTGGATAAATCAAATGTTCGGTGAGGAGACCCAATTCCGTATTTTACTTCTTTTCGTGAATTTGCCTAGTCGATGTATTCTATGTTCTTCAGTTGTGTTGTGCATTGGACGATTCCAAAGAGTCTAGCAGCTTATTACCAGGAATCTGGTAGGGCCGGACGTGATGGTCTTCCCTCATTCTGCCGCATTTACTACGCCAAACAAGAGCGCGATACAGTGGCCTTTCTTATCGGCCAGCAATCTGAGGTGGGCTATTCAAGTACCACAAATTTGTTCCCCAGCGTTTGATTATTACTTGCAGTCTGATAATCTTGTAGAGTGCAACAACCAAAAAGAAGAAGGAATATCGCGAAAAAGGCGTCCAGGATCTAGCCCTTATGATAAACTACGTGGAAAGCGTTCAGAAAGTTTAATCTGCTTTTTTACAAAATCGATTGATTGTTCAATTAGTTAAAGGTTACTTCATTCATAATTCAGGTGTCGCCACAATCAACTTGCGGCATATTTCGGAGATGATCCGCCATCTTGTGTTGACCGATGCGACGTCTGTGCCAACCCCACACAGGTCTCGCAGCAGTTGGCTGGTTATAAACGTCTTATATACGGTTCGTTGCTCAAAGTTTGGCCTACATTTTCTTAAAAATTTGGGTTTAGAGAAGAGTAATCTGATTCATGCTTGCTAGGCAATAGATTTCGACTCTTGTCCTTAACTATTTCGGTGGTTTCAGTGTGTAGCTTCGTGCACCCTTCGAAAGACCACTTTTGAATTTCCATGCTAATTTGGGTCCCAGCCTCTATTTGCGAAAGTTTTGTCTGCTCCTTACGTTTATTCGAAGTCCCATACCTAAAAGTGTCGTAGGACGGCGGTCAACTGTCTGAATTTTATGCTCATTTTAATCGATAAAAACTGGTTCATTTCAAGAATCTATTGTTCTCATTCATACTTACCGACTAGGTAAGCGTCTTTTTATTTCCACAGTCACAAATGAGGGTTATTCCAAAATAGTTAGTTGGACTTGGGGGCTGACCTGTAGATCCGTTTACAACTTAAATTGTAATTGATTTGTTTTTTTTTTGCTTTTAGGTAATCTCGGGGAGCAGAGAGGATTACTTGATGATGGTGCTCTAGACACAAATTTGTATCGTGCGAAGCCTCGACGCAAAGGCGAGGGCTGGGAGGACTATGAGGATAACTCAGAAACAAATCGAAGGGATTCCGATGAAGAGGATCGTCGACAACGCTCCAAATTCATTGCCGAAGAGCTTGCGCGTCGACGCAAAGCGGCACAGTCGAATTGCCCAAAGGTGTGTCTTTAGTGTGTGCTATCACCAGTTCTCTTAAACGCCTGTCTGTGGGTGTTAAATTAGCCATGTCTTGGCATAAACCACATTGTCTTTTGTCAGCAGGCTTTTACTGATTTTGGTTGCGCAACGTTGCCAGAAGCTTACTTAAGTGTCATTTGCAAACAGTATGCTGGGGCAGCCCCCAAACCATAAGATTTTGCGCAATCTCTATTGCCTATCATTGACAATTTATTCAGATTGCTAACCACTAGCTTCCTTCTGGTGCCTCGTGCAGTGGTTCACCCTGAGTCAAGCTGTAACGTCCCACATGTTTAGCTTCTGTTACCACAAGCCCACTTTCTTACCAATTGTGGACTCCATTTTTTAATAAACAACACCGATTCTATTCTTCAACACGGAATGTATCTTTATGTTACCCAGTAAAGCACTAAACCCTGGGTCTAGTTTTTTTCGAACTCGTTCGGCTCAGCAATGGCACCACCTGCGCACCGTGGAGACCTTTATGGCGGTATATTAGGTTTATTGTCTAGTACAGGCCTGCAGGCCTTACTGGGGAGGCTGTATATTCTCAAGTCGCCGTTGGCGTCTAGACGTACTGTGAAGTAGTTTTGTTCTATTCATGCGTCACATCTAATCGTCAACAAGAAACCGCGGATTTGTCCGTTTCAAACTGACTTTCAATTGCTTAATAGAATTCCCAGCATCATTGGCATTTTTGAACTCATTCGATCTAACTTTCCTGAACACACTGCCGCATTGATGTTCTATGTAAATTTTTACCGACTCAGGTTCCTTGGATTTCCGCAGCCTTGGATTCCCCACTTATCGATCCCGAGAGTAAGCTCATCAACGGCTTGACAGGGAAGTCACGTGATCAGACCTTGCAGCTCCTCATTACTGCGGCTTGTGGCCATGTAATCGGTGCTGACAATGCTGGTTCTGACCAGAGCACGGATAAGCTCCGCCTCTGCAATTTGGCTGCGCGACTGGAGCATCAAATCTTCAAAACTGCCAAGGTTAATTCCCTTTTCCTCTCATTGGCTACTTTAAATTTATGAGTAGGCCCGTTTAGATTTCATTCGAGCTGCCTCACCATTGCACAACCCGTGGTGAAGTAGCTGACGCTGAACTCATTTCATCACATTAGTCACCAATGCCGTGTTACCTTGTCACATGGATTTCGTGATCAGTTAATCACGTATGCCATGGAAATGTTTTTGCTAGCTCGTTCTATCCTTTTGTAGAAGCACGTAAATCTGACTCATAAAGTTACCTTGTCTCATCCTCAGTGTTTCACTGCTTGTTTGAGCACTTCTGATCGAAGTGGGATTTCGGATAGTACCTTGAGGAGGGTGTTAAACCAAATCACTTTAATGCAGGTAGCCGGTGTATACCGCGGTCACATGGCGCGCAAAATCGGTCAAACCCGCAAACTGCCCTCCCTGTCCGCTCTGTACGACGCCTTCGCGCAGTGGCTGGGTGCCCCTGTGGCCTCCTTCTTCGGGGACACCAAGACCGCGAGCGATTCGCCCGGTCCGGCAGTCAAAGTGGACGAAGATGCCAAGTCTCCGGTCGTTGAACAGGCGGCGCCATCTCCCACTCCTGTGGCAAAACAGTCCACACCAGAACCGCCGTCTGGTGTGAAACCGGACGATATCATGCAATCCACGTGCTTCCCTCCTTCTCTTAAGAAGGCTCTCCTGGGCGACAAGGTGGAAGAGCCGAACCAGCATCAGCAGCCGACGACGACTTTAAAGGTCAGCCCACGGGTCTCCTTTGTAGTCGGTTAAGTCTTTGACCTGATCTCAGTTCCCTCTATAATGTTGGCATTCGCATTAAATTTCACCGTAAAAAACTTCTGATAGGTGTTTTTATAGTTCCTTGTAAATTAACCGCTACTTCAAGCGCCAAAATAAGCGGTGTCTATCCCTGGGACCATGGAAAACGTTATGGCCGTGGCCCCTATCGCATTGGTAGCATTGTTTAAATTCGTATTTCGGTGCTATTTTCAAATTTAAACAAACTCCGGTTTAAAATTTCTGCATGCACGCAGGATTTTTCGTTTTATTGATCACATATCCCCTCTTACGTGGGCCTCTTTGATGTCGAACAACTTCCCAACTCTTATAGCCTTCTGCTGAGAAAATGACGTATTTTTGGGAGAAGTCAAAGCTTGAAGGAGCCAATCAGAAAAGGCCTTCGACGTTTGACCTTGACGCTGCTCCGCCAAAGCCAAAAGTGCCCAAAGTAGAGGAACCACCTCCTGTGCACTTTCTTCTCGAGCCCACATTGGAAGCACCACAATCGCAGAAAACGACTCCTCCCCATCCCAGGCCTCTTAAGAGAAGTCCTCCCAATCCCGAAAACGCGGTAAGTTGGCCATTTTTATGGGCTTCGCATGTGTCCTATTGATCAACTGTTAATCTTGGCAGGACATAGCAGCCACGGGTAGGGGCTGATCATCTACCGTCTTCAGTGGTAGGTGTCAGCCAATGTCCTCATCGGTGTAAATAACAGCGGCTTAAACACTGACAGACAGACTTGCCAGAATCTACAAAAATCAAAAACAATTCGGAAAGTTACATTACTTGTTGAGATTTCCTTAAACAATAAATGTTAGGACACAGAAAATATTGAACAGTAAATGCGTACCGTTAGTGGCGGATTTGACTAATGTTCCAGCGAAGCCACTCTGGTAAACCAAGGGAAGGTCACAACTAACATGTAAGTGTTACAGCCCGTGTTATCCCCACCAGTGTGATACAATAAGTCCGTTTACACAATGCTTTGCTTGGATGTTTTTGTCAAAGAACTTTTGACTCTCCACCACAATCAAAGTTCGCGACCGCTTCATCGGGGTGTGTTGGAGAGTCGCTGAGACAGGAAGCGTTCGTAGTAGAATTTATCCGTGTTTGGGGTGCCTGTGTTTCTATTAACGCTTTGAGTCGAACCACTTATTTGATCAACACATTTTAATCCATTCCTGTGGCCTAAAAGTGGAGAAAACTGTTGCGGGATGACAAAGCCCTCTGCACACCAAATTCCCCCGATTTGCGAGCACTCGTCAGCCCACGAGTGTTTGTCGTGAGCCGTTAGACGTCTAGTGCTTACCAGCCGATACATTTCTAACAAGTTGGGAGTATGCCTATGCCTTTGCATTTTATCCTCAGCCGCGACCTGCGAACGAAGCCCAAACTCGAACCAAGGGCTGCACCTCTGCTACGCACAGCGCGTCGTTCAACCACGCCTCTCTGTCCGGTACTGAGGTATGATTTTTTTTGTCCAACTGTTTGTTTTTAAAGTTTTTTGAATTACACACGCCTAGATTCATGACGTACCCGGTCATTGTAGTTGTCTTGTTTACTTTCGACTCGTAGGTTTGCGTGGACACGTCTGAACGTTAATATGCTCCCAAAGTGCATATTTAAAGCGATGCTCCCACAAACGCTGAAAGCTCAACTTCTTTTGTACGTAACTTCGAAAAAACCAACCCTATAGTTTAAGCCACAAGTAACCTGATGGATTCGCCAATGTCATATCCCCCTTGAAACTTGACTGCCTAATGGGAAATCTAATAAGTGACTGTAAATTGCAGCACTCGGCTATTCCATGGATTATCCCTGAAGCAATGGCTTCCCTGTTTCAAGGCTTCCATTAGCTCGTAGTTGTGGTTTGGTGAGGTGCACTTTGGAACAATGCAAAGTGGGTGTTGTAGACAAATTAAAGGTCATTTTAGACATTTCCTTCGCCTGATCTGCCGCGATTGAAATAAAGGCAGTACTTGCGTAATGTTTAGCAGTTATCTGCCATGGTCCCATATTACTCACTCAATTACTGGTGCTCATTGCATCTGTGCTTGCTGCTTATTGATCTCTTGTTCATGTATTTTAACGAGGGCTTTTATCGTCACCTACCGCAATTTTGGTTTTAGTACCATTTCCTGTAAGAGGTTTATTTCCGGAAAGTCATCCATTTTCTATGGAATTTGGGCTATAATCTGATATTTGTAAATGTTAGTGCGAGATCTAATGTAGCAAGCTGTCCAAAAGGAGTACAGCATTAAAGCCAGAGTGATACCCGTGGTCTTGATTTTGACATTCTCTCACACGCAGTTTCTTCACGCTTACCTTTGCAGGATCAGCGTTGCGATAGCGGTGGATTCCACCGGGAGAGGAGGAAGAAGGAACACGTGAGTCACTTTTCAGTCAGCACAATCAGAGCGCAGT
>UXSR01000998.1:0-12757 GCA_900604375.1 Mesocestoides corti | reverse complement strand
CCGTTCGGCGTAGTAGCTCAACCTTTCTCCAAAATTTGTTTTTTTTTCATTTTTTGTTTTTTGTTATTTGGAGTGGCTGGGGAAATTTGATATTCAATTTGACATTCATTATTTAAACTTAGATTTAGTTTCCTTTTACTCTAAAGCACATTTAAGGTTACAATCTAAGGAGGTAAATAGATTGTAATTGTTTTAGGAAAGAGAGTGTTCGCTAATGAATGGAGCCAGTGGCGTCAGTGTCACTTCCGAATCCGTGCTACAGCGACGAAAACCACGGCGACACCTTTTGCGCGGTTCTAAAAGGCTCACAGGCGTAAAACACTCCTGCTGCATTTAACCAATCCGCACACAACCTCCACGTGATTGGTAATCTTCGTGGACAAAACCGAGTCTTGTGATTACTCCAGTTACGATTCCATTTGATGAAGCAATACATGTTTCAGAAAAGACTTCCGGATTTAGTTATCCTAATTTTCTCGATTTACAAAATTACAGAAACACTTCTGCAGACTTCAACTAGGCTTCAAATTTACCACGTGATTTGTTTCTTTGTAACAAAGACTATTAGCTCGGACCTCAATTCAACCTGTTACAGCTTTGGGGCAAACAATGCAACTGATTGGGAATTAGATCGTCCAATTCAGCGAAAGGCAGCCCCATTTATTATCGGTTACCGATGTCTCCTTAATATTCCTGCAATGTTTGTTTGTCTCATTCTTGGAAATTGGTCAGACCAACATGGACGCAAGGGCCCAATGATTTTACCGATTATGGGTGCATGTCTAGCTTGTTGCCTTTTTGGAGCTAGCCTCGCCCCTGGTTATCCACCTATTCCCTTCCAAGTTGTATGCCTTCTTTTAGGAGCTCTGATTTATGGAATCTGTGGTAAAAGTAATGCTCTTGGTATGGGAGCTCACAGCTACATAACAGATTGCAGTACGGAGGAGGAACGAACAACGCGAATAGGTCGACTTATGGGGACCAACTTTGTGGGTCTGTGCGTTGGTTCGATGTTGGTCTCCGTCTTCTACTACTTTTCCTCCTATGGTTGGGCTCTTTTCTTCGTCACAGTCGTCAACTCTGGTATATTAATACTGCTCGTCGTAGTAGTGAAAGAAAGCGTTGCCGTCACGCCGTCAGATATGGCAGAAACAGACTACGGTTCAACAATGACACTAACACAGGAGACGAAAGGACAGTGTGAAGAGAAAGGCGGTTGTCTCCAAACAATCAGGACTTCATCCAAGCAATCGTTGGAATACGTAACGAAGACGAGGCCCAACGGACGCCACACATACCTGCGCATCTTGCTTGGAGCCGTACTATTCAATCAGGTTACAAAAGCAGGAGAACAGGATAGTCTCATGCTTTTTTTTGTACGCCAGGAAATAGGTTGGTCTGATGGGATTTATGGAGCCTACTTAGCTACTTACTACGCTTCAATGGCCTTCAATTTGATAGTCATTTTTCCGTTAATTGATCATGTATTCAAGCCTTCTGATATCAGTCTTATACTTTTCGGTTTGGCGATGAAGTCTGTAAGGCTAATAGGCACAGCACTGACTACCAATACGCCGCTCATATTCATCTACGCCGTGCTTGGGTCTTCTGCAGGCTACATCATTTCCGCGATTCGATCGTTAATCACTAAGTTGGCGAGCTCAGGAGAAATTGGAACCAGCTTCGCACTTATGTCGGTCCTCGAGACGTTCGCAAACCTCTTTGGTTCTGTATTATTTACATCTCTGTACACTGCAACGGTGCCAATTTTCCCTGGGACTATATTTATCATCGATGCCTTTCTCCACATTGGAATGTTTTCAGTCATGTGCTGGGTTGGCTGGAAGCTAAGCAAACTCCCAACGCCAGAATGATCCACCAGTTCAGTTTATCCACGGGACCGGTATAAAACTGCGCCTAGATAATGATTTCTAACAATAATACGATTTCACACGCATAGACATTGTTTACTTTTCATTGCATTATAGAGGGCATCGCGTAGCAATAAGAGCACACCCTAAGTACTACGCATGTTAAAATATACGGGAAATAGTATAAAGATCCGATCTAATCTAAGACGCTTAAGAATTCCCAGTAATAAAAAGCACTCAAGTGACCACCTGTGGAGTCTACAAAGTGTAAGATGGTGCTAGCGAACTCGTGGTGGACACGAAAAAGAAATACCATGGTAGTTAAACCTCCGATTTTAGATCCTTAATACAGCTGTTGGGGCCTTGCTAGTCGGATTATCTACGTTGCATGGAACAACATCAGGCAAGGTGCATTCGAAAACCATTGCCCACCATCTGCTTGTTTCGGTTTCGCACTACACCAAGAACGAATCTGGCACGCCACAAAGAGCAGGCCATCCACGTTTTGATCTCGACTACGCCAGAACTGAACACCACTCGCGTTTATTTATGGAGCAAAAGTGGGACTGCGAGGTCAGGACTTTAGTAAGTTGCAGGCTTCTAAAACTGTTAGTATCCCCATCAGATAGATTATCCGGAAAGCACAGAAATTGCTTCCGGTCTAATCATTTCTAGTCCATTGGAAATAGCAACGCATGCTCTAGTAATTGACTTGCAGTCGTTTAAATCGTGTTCATAACATGACAGAAAATAGCGGAGCCCCGATAAAGCCACCAACCCACCATGACTAGTCTCGAAGACGTAATGCAGCCAGTCCACTTCGCAGCAACCATAAGTAAGATGGGATTTTCCAATCAAATCAAAGGAATAAACGCAGTAAAACAGATTGACAAAGGCTAGCACAATCGGGTTGCTGGTGCACTGGAGAGCAACAACCCCAAGCCTCTTCTAGCTAGGCTTGTTTGTCCTTCCAGCAATCACAAAGCCTTTGATTGGAACACGTCGCTTAAAATAAGACCATACGAGACTGGACAGTAAGAGAGGACTTATTACAGAGATGGCGTGCAGCTATCGTCCAAGTGTTGACAAAATGTTAGTTCAAATGAACAATGGGCAAAACAAAAAGACGGGAGACAGAAACGGCAGAAAACGGCGCAACAAGGTTTGACAACTAATTACTAAATCCACCGCAGGTTCCACCAAGGCTATAACTTTGGACGTTTTCACATGCTTTTATTTATGGAAGTCAAAAAATTGTCTGCAGTGGGTATTGGGACCATAAGAGGTAGCGAATAAGCCGAAGACAAGTGGGGACCACACGCGCTGACATCAATCATCTGCCATTGAGTGAGACGACCTTGGGGTTCTGTGAATGTCCGGTGTTTGCCACGGTTGGTAGCCTAATATGAAGAAGCATAAAAATTAGATGCGACAGAATGTCATAGTGTTGACAGCTAAAATTCTAAGTACTTGGAAGGGATGCCCATTAATTGCTCCGCTCCTCGGTGACACCCAATACCGCAGGGTTCTATCACTTCCTCGGCAATGCGTCCAACAGTAGTCACATTTGCTGTGACGAGCAATGACCGGTATGACTTAAAAAACAAAACTGTGCCACACCTCGACAAAAACCTAGAACCACTCGTAGACTCTCAGTAATGCCCTTCGACGATCATACCAAGACGCCATGACGGAAACGTGAACAGCAAAGTCGGATGTAGTCTTTTTTGTCCAAGACATTTCAGCAATTCGCCAAATTGCCCAATTCACTCTAAGCCAAAAGTGTTCAATGCAACAAAGGCACGGATATTCTGCATAACTAGGCCATCAAAAAAACCCGAAAAATAAAGGCAACAACATCGGTTAGACTGCATTTGCTTGCAGTTTCAAGGGAGCATAAGCAAAAGGTTGGGCTTTTTTGAAAAAAAAATGCGGTAACTTACTCGACGTGGACATGCCGTCATCGTTAACGAAGTGAGCGGGAGTAGCCATACTGGGATTAAAGGCGTAAGGCAGGGGTGTAGCGTCGGCACGAGGAGTCATGCTTGGCGCATGCGGTGTCATCGAACCGGCCTGAAAAAGTAATAGCATTAAGAAAATTACATAGCGAGTCAAATGGGGAAAATTTCAGAGCCAAAATGAATTCAATTAAATACAAATTACACAACTCAATAGGATCTTCTGGGGGCACAGTGGTTGTTCCAAAACTACTAGAGAATCCAGCAGTTGCTTCCATTTAACGGAAAACACCTTCGCCGAGTAAGCACTTACGTTAAAGGGGTCATTCCTTTGCTCATCATAACAGAAGAACCATCCACGGCTTATGGCACATCACAAAACACGGTCTCGAGCAGTTAAAATTGCAGTGGAAAAAATATTACTGTAGGCAATTAACAGGGCCTACACTTTAAAACGCATTTAGTAGGGAAATAGGCCGAGCAGAGGAAATTCAAGTAAAAAGCAGCCGGCTTACGAAACCCCTTGCTTCACCGCGCACAGGGGATTAATCAGGGATATGCGGCACTTAGGACGTAAATTAACGCGCGAATAACGACCACACGTAAAAGATAATCCTTGGCTTTGCAAAATGGTGAAAGGCATCAAATATAAGGCAAACGATGCAACCAACAAGATCAACGCGCTAAAATGCAGCTAGATGTGGAATTAAGGGTTTTTTTATTACGGTCACATTTTCAGTATTTTTTGAACCATTGCATTTGCAAATGGATGCACATGCTGACGAAAACCGACCGGTCATAGGATTTCGCCTGAACCGTGGAGAAAGTGTGTGACGTCTGTTGCGTTGCGTTTGATGAAAAGGCTGTCGGATTGGATGAATTTGGATTCAATACAGTGCCATGTTAAGTGCATGAAACAAAAATTGTAAGAAGAATCAGGGTTTTAAGTAAAAATGACTGGACAAGGAAGGACTCCCAGTGGTCATTTTTAACCGGGGGAATGTCTGGCAAGACCCAGCAACGCGTAACAGACAGAGGAATCAACAAGTGCCAACTATGCACAACTTGGGCACCTATCAATTAGAATTCTATTTAGAGATGGACTAATGAAAATCGACAATGAGTTGATGACTGAAAGGCAACTTTTCGTGTCCTCAGAGAAACCACCAGCACTCCAGCAACTGGCCACCCAGAATCACGCAAGTGCAATGTCAGTTCTGCGGCGTCTTAAATCTCGCATAGCGGCTTCAGTTCTAGCATTATAAGACCGAAAAGTGTTGGTAATATAAGACGAAAATTTAAGGTGGAATTTACGAGCTTACTAGGTGCAACACTCAGAACATCCACGGATACAAATTGCAACACATGAGGTGTTTTTACCGACGGTAAAAAGGTTACCAAAAGTTGCCGAATGCGTCTTGGAACCATAATTGCTAAGTGAAATGGTGGGCTTCTGGAGCGGTAGGTGGCAAAAATAAACAAAATTTGAACGTCCTTACCACTGGTGTTCGAGCTTCCCGAACAGAGGCTGCTCTTGGAGTAGCTGGGGTCGCACCAAGCTGGCCGGTAATTATGTGGCCTGAGCTATCAAGGAGAGCAACGTTCTTCCGCAGAACGTGCACCTTCTTAAACTGCGAATGTAGTTCAAGGAGGACCTCATTTACCGTTGCGTCACAGATGATTCCCGTCAAACCTTTGAGAGTACCCTGAAGAAATCAAACACCACACATACTATTCGCACGACGAACACTCAGGTAACTGCCTCTCCAAAAGGGTGCGAAGTGATAATACAATGAAAAGCCCTAATTTTGTCTTTGTGGAATTCACCGACGGCAACAGGAATACCAATCAGTATCAGAGAGCATGGGTGGTTCGAACCTTAAGTCTCATGACCACCACTTGAAGGTAAGTTCACAGAACAGCCATTGATTGAAATACGTACCGCGACAATGCGAGCAGTTTTCCCAATCATTTTTCGGTCTCCTTGATCAGGTCCCCTACGATTGCCACCTCGGACACCTGAAAATGGTTGAACCGCAGAAACTCTGGCCTCCGATTGAGCAAAACCACCAACAGCACCTTGACTTGAACCTCCACCAATCCGCTCAACCTGGCGAGACTTTACCACGAGCATTCCAGCGTTCTCCATGAGCGTTTGGCAGTGCACAAACACCCAGGAGCGATAAATGCATTTGATCTCCCCAGTCATCTTTTCATAGGCCTTGTCACAAAAACGTACGCTGTCTTTGATCTATAAAAGTAGCAAAAACAGCATGCAGATTATGAAGTCATGGTTGCATAAGGTTCGAAATACAACAACAGATTGAAACTAAGTGCAGTTTTAAGCTGAAGAGTAAGCCCTGAAGGAAATCATCTAGCCTGATTTGGTAAAAGTACTAATTGTTGATACCATAATGAGCCAAGTGTAGGAACTAGGACACGTTTACTTATTGCAGTAACCTCTGCCATGTACACAAGTAGCAACAGTCTAGTAAAAAAGGAAACAATCCTCGTGTACAGACGGCCAGGAAAAATTTAAAAAAAACTGCGGTTGCAAGTTAAAAGAAAGTTGGCATCTTGGTTACCTGAATTACGTTTCCCGTACGATCAAGTGCTTGAGGTGGAGCGCGCCGCGAACCACCCAATTTCACGACCCGGAGTGCGGTGTTGGATTTGACTGTGACGGTCTTCCCCATACATGTCAGAACGGTGATGAGTCCTTTATCGATACGAGTAACCACACCAAAAGTGTGTGAGTCGATCTGTACAAAATCCATCATATGTAAACCACCCGGCGCGTTCGACTCAGATGAGGCGGTACGGTCTTGCCAAAGACGAAGGTCTTTTGGGGCCACAGGGAGCTCAGTCATGCTTTGGTCAGCGAGAATAATGCATAAATCTGGCTGGAATTTGATAACTAAACCCGTCTCATTCTCATAGCGTCCACTGAGAATCTGGAAACAGCAAGGAAACACATGACCTTGTGTTGATTTACTATCAAATTTGGGGAGGGGTTCGTGATGTGTGCGTTCTTATCCCCATAGAATACGTCATAATAAAACTACAAAAGGCTCAGTTTAAAAGACTACTATCTGACTAAGAAAGTGAGCCATGATTTGTCTCTGTGTGCAGAGAAATCGTCCTTTTGATAAGAGGCAGGTAAATATCCAGGAACCGGATAACTATTTACTGTGCCGACAAAACACCATTTTTATGAGAGGTGATACTCAACAAACCCACGCGCTACGCGTTTAATGGGGCAGAGAGTTGGGTAAATAAAACAAACAAGAAGGGCTAGGGTCAAGTTTACCTTAACATGATCGCCTTGGCTGAAATATTTCCGTAATTCTACTGGAGAGAAGGGAATCGGCTCACGTAGGTCAGAGTGACTGGGCTGAACAATGATCCTGTCGTCGATTTCTACAGAGACAACCTTCCCACGGAGATTTTTCAAATCCCCTTCGCAGACCTCCACAACGTCGCCGGGCATGAATCCATGACCAGAGGATACTATCTCCCCGTTTGGTCCAAGTTTAGCTGAAGTGGCATTCTTCGTTGCAACAGCTGCGGCAGCAGCAGCCAGTTCAGCGCCATCGGGCACCTGATTAAAACGCTCCAATTCAGCCAGTGTTGGCCGGATTCCGTCTGCAATCTGTAATCAGAGGAAGAGGCTATTAAATGATTAAGGAAGGGAACCGATGGCTCAAACAAAAATGTGCAAGCTCCTGAGCATTTTGCGAAATTGGCTGAAACAATATACTTCTGCCGCCAGACACATAATTTGGTGGAAAAGTTTGCGAAGCTATGGGAGTTTCCAAGTGTGTTACCTGAGAACGTTTTGGCGTCAAAATTAATAAGAACGCTCAGTTAACCAAGGATTCGTAAGTATGCTAGGCAAGCACTAAAGTAAGACTATGGGTAATGAACCGTCCGGTAAATAGTGCGGTCACGCATATTTGTGCGGAAACTATTTTGATTTCAAACAACTACCCAATGCTTGCGGATTCAAGTAAAAGGAGGCATTATTGCTCTGAAACGATGCAGCAATTAACGATGACATACATTTACAATTTCCGCTCCATGTTAAACTATAAACAACCGTTCCGCAAAACTTGGCCATTTCAACATCAAAAAGCCAACAACGCATCCAAAGTAGCACCTTTCAGGGTTTTAGACAATTGCTACACGTGACATAGGAAGCGGTTTGTGAAGCATCGAGATGACATAACTTTTAAACATGAACCTGGAATCACATTGACCATCATCTCCCCAAGCTACTTCTCTCCGAGTGGGAGTTTAAGTTCATTCTCTATATTTTTCCAACCCCGTGACTCCCCAATAAGGTCATGGAAAGTAAAAATAAGCCGCAGGAACCAGAAACCACTCGCTTTTGGGATGATGTGTATCAAATTTCTTAAAACATCCGAGCGAACAAAGACTAAAACAATAGAGGAAATCCATTTGTCCAAAAGAAAAGTTTCCAGTGTTTCAATACAGTACTGTTGCCATAAATCTCGTAAAAACGACGAGGTGTTCTGTATGTCTATAAAATGAAATACTACGCGAATAGAGCAAGGTTTAGATCAAGTTGCACCGCACTTAGAGGGATTTGCTAATGTTTACCAAAATTAAGGTGGTTCCGGAAAGGTAGAAGGCTCAGATCAGATTTAAGTTACTAAATTACATGGGCAACGTTTCATGGGACTAAGATGCAGTAGTAACCAGCAAAAAAATCGATCACAGCATCCCATGTCTATCTACAAATATCTACATACGGACACATGGTATCTTATAAAAGGATAACGTTTATGTTTTATAGCTCAAATCCAAACTAACAACACATCTACCAAAGACTGTTCATGAGCGCTCCTCATCAAACGTAGACAATTATTACATCAATCAATCATAACGATAGGAATAAATCTCCAAACGCTCTCATTGACCTTTATTACTTGGCTAGATATTTGTTGAAAGTTATTTTTACTAGTAGCTGTGCAGCCTACTTGTAGTCGGTCACCCTGAACCGTTCCCTGCTTCGAACCATCTACAAAAAGTTGATGCTGCGACAATGATTCAGTCTTGTGCTTCGAATGCTAATCACACACTCACAGCTTAATCCAACTGGTTCATAAATAGCCTTTACAGAACACCCCTTCTTCGACGTCTACAAAAATGCATTCCTAGTTGCCCTTGTAGACTCTAACATAAAAGACGTAGGGTAAGTCTACTATGGTAAAGGAATAAACGACTACAGAGCAACTGTTACACAGAAAGTAAACTCACGACTGCATTCATTCGAAAATCCTTTCGAAGAAATCCAGCAGAATCATACTGATTCCCTTCAAAAAGTATAAAGGAGCCAGCACTACTGATCCGATCAGACACTTTCGCGGGATCAAATAGGACGGCGGGTGGCCGCTTCCAGCGTCCCTTACGAGCACTCGACGCACCCTTTTGTTCACCACTCGATTTCCCATCCTCTTCCCCGATGGCACCAAATCGGTTGCGCTTGCGATCATAATCGATTCTTGGGACTAGCTTGAGCCAAACAAGGTTTTGAGCATCTTCGATGCTTTCCACCTACGAGACAAAAAACGTTCTTTGCATATACCTACATTCACATTCTTTTTGAAACCAAATACCTAATATGGCCTAGCTGCTTTTTGCGGACAGAGTGGATCAATTTCAAGAGAAATAAGACACCAAGGGAACTTGAAAGCAAACCTACTCATATCCTGTTCTCAAATTAGTAATTACACTAAATTTTCTGAATATCACAATCATTGTCTATTATGCATAATTTGATTGTAATACATTTTAAGACTAGGTATAACGACTGAAGTATATTGATACAAAAGCATGAGGAATTTTTAGAGAAGAGAAAATTCAGCGAGATTTACTGGTGATCGGTATCAAGTAGGTAGCAAATGTTGCTATTGAATAGACATTAGTAGAAATAACGTAACTCATCTGAAAAAGGAAGCGGCAGTGTTTCCCATGAATGAATGAATGAATGAGCGCCAGTGAAATACAGGCAGGACACAATGAAACAAAATTGATAGAAAATCGCTCATAAACACTAAAAAAAGTTGCGAATTTTTTTAAAATGAAAACTAAACCCTCGAGTGTCGACTTTTGACAAATACTTGAAACCCAACGTCAAAAAAGTAGTACCTGAGCTAGATCGTCCTTGTACAGGCCGCTTTTGATGCGAACCCATTGCTTCGGTTTCAGCTGAGCCGTTTCCTTGACAACTCGCATTACATCGGTCATCTCGCTGATTGGAACTAATTTTTGTTCAAACTGTGCACGTGATAAAGCATTGATACCCTCAATAGCTTGTTTCACGTGCGTCTGTTTAAATGCTTCAATGTATATGTATCCCTTTAATCCCTCCTTGGCAAAAGCAGACTTTATCTGCAGCGGCGTATCTGAAAGTTGGTAGGCAATAAACTTCCTCATCAGAACCAGAACTGTAGCCTTTTCCTCGCCCATTTGGCATCTCACAACCCAAAGGTTGGGATCCTTAATGCCGGGGACCCGCTCCTGTTGGATGATGCTGGCAGTCATACCAGCACCCTCACCAAAGCGATGAGAGGCGTAATTTTGTGACTCGTATCGCTGTTGGAAATAACGTTCCAAAGATTCTACGTCTTGTTCAGTAAACTCTTTCATTCTGTCACGGGCCTCTAGATCACGGGCTGATGTCATTGCCGACTGTATGGCCTCAACTTCCTCGTGGCCGAGTAGTTCTGCGTCATCACCATCGTCTTCCTCTTCCTCTTCATCTTCATCCACAGCTTCGGCTTCATCGATGAAGAGATTCTAAAACCAGTCGATTAAACACAAATAATGGACAATTAATTTGTATCGTGATATCTTCGATAAACAAAAAAGCTACTAGTAGCAATAAGTAGATATCATACCGCTGGGCTTAAAAAGACTTGAGACGAGATGGCAGACAGTGAGGAGTATTGAAATTAAGAGTAACACTATCGAGACCGAAATGAACTATGATTTGGTAAGCCAAAACTTAGTTCAGCATGAAGAGGCACCCGGAAGTGAATACTCAAATCGCCGTTAACAATACTACCTTCATCAAAAGCACAGCAAACGGAACAGCCAACTAAGTCAAGCTAGATCATATTAGATCAAAAAGCGGAATGAGGTAATTGATATTATTCCAAGAAGAGTAATAACATGAAAAGACAAGCGCAAACCAGATCCTATGAAGAGAAGCATTCCACAACAATACAAAATTAAACACGGTGGATGAGTGATTTACATGAACATATATAACCTTGGCAAATTTTACAATCAGAGGATATGCAGTAGTTTACTCACTGCCTGCCTTCCAAATTGCCAAAACATCCTATTACCATGTACCGAACAATTAAGTGTGTTTTAACCACACATTAAATTAAGACATCAGTTCACACGAAGTTCCCTGTTAAAGGCTCAATGCCAATACGCAAATTAGACAAATACGCACACAGAGGCCCCATTCATTTAAAAGCCAACCTCAAATTTGCCAAAAACCGCAGCTTTGAGTATGGGCTGACTGCTTCCACGCAACGAATATGAAGGAACGCTACCAGGCAACTTAATGCCGGCATAAACTGCTAAGGCCATTTCTAAAGGAATGCTAAGGTGCTTTGACTATGAGAGTTGCCTATTCAGTAGAATGCTTGGACAAAAAAAAACAAATTCTTCAGGTTTGCCTACATTACCAGGAGTGCAGATTTAGTAGCGCTTAAAGCATTATAATGTTTTGCCTTTAGATAATAGGTGGCGACGGAGGCCCAAAACACAAAGATTTCTGCCAAATTTTACATTAACCAATGAACAAATGCAAATATATTTAAGTAGTATTGGAAGCGATCTTACCCTAACGTCTCTGAAGTCTCGGTGACGTCTTCTGCCATGTTTTCGGGAGGTATCATCGTCATATTCCTCGTCCTCTTCTTCATCATTGTCTTCGGACAAGGCAGTTGACCGTTCACTTGCAGCATCCGTGTCATAACCACCCTTTCTGCGCTTCACCGGAATATCCTCGTTGTCCGAATCGGATTCCATTTCAGCCAAGACAAAAGTGATACCAAAATAGCGCTGCGGTTAAAACAAGAATATCTGGTGTATGCAAATTTCAGGCATTAATTCTTACTCGCGTAATTCGGATTGGATATAAACAAAAAATGGTTGACAGCAAAGTGCTAAGAACATGTGCTTTATTTCACAGTTGTATCAGCAGGTGTCTATAATAAACGGAAGTAAACAGAAATTCTCGAAGAATATTGGTCCTGAGGGTTAGATTGCCGAATGCGATGCACCAGCTCAATTTGAAAGACATGCTAGACTGCGCATCTAGAATGTCCATTAAGCCATTCAGATATCCTTAACATCTAAATATCTTTTTAAAAAATCAGTAAAAGAAATTCAAAATTGCACATGTTGACATGTGATCTCCAAAGTAGTAACTATTTTAATCACGGTCCCTTGGCTCACTTTCTCTCGAGTGGGTAAATTCCGTTTTACATTTTTGGACTTATTTTCCTGTTATTCGTTAAAACACACTTAATGATGCAAGGTGTGTGCTAAACGTAGACGCATTCCTCGCGTTGTCTCTTACAACAGTTGTTGTTGACCCCAGCAAGTAGTCTTGAACCACATCAGCGCCACTAAATTACCTCTGTCTTGGTTACGCTACCCTGAACACTGCAATAAACAAAAAGAGAACAGAACGCAGACACAACAGTTTACTTCTCAGCTGAAACAGGTTGGTGTAGTTGTACAGTATGTGTGGGGTTCGCACGTGTGTATTTATAACTCAGATGTGCGAGACAAGTATGCCATAGGACAAATCAGAGTGTAATCTAAAGAAATTACGAAATATTGAGCTTATGAACTTTCTTGATGATGCATATACCA
>UXSR01000997.1:0-12758 GCA_900604375.1 Mesocestoides corti | reverse complement strand
TATTAGGAATGCCACACGTTGGAAGCAGGCGTAGAGTTACCAAATTTCATCAGATTCTTTTCACGCTGGTGATGTCTGCAGTTATGATATGGTGAGCGAGAGAGCATTATTTGGACGCATATTTTTAGAATAAAACGCATAATTTTTGCCGGTCAGTAATTGCAGTAAAGCAGAAACTTCCCAAAACTGATGGCCTGAGGATCAAATTGAGGGTCGATTTGAGATCAGATGCCTAAAGTGGAAATACTCAACGCCCACAGAATGGAATCATGGACTAGTGGAGGCGCGAAAGTGCATAAAGTGCGAAAATGTGAAGGGTTTCTGCAAGGTGAGTAAGCATACAACGAGTAGAGACCTGCGTGAGAGCACATGGTTAATTCGTTCTGATTATTTTGACATTTGAAACTTGCTACTGTTTCTTCCTAAGTAGTTTCAGTGTCTAACTGATTCGGTGGACTTCTGAATTTGTGCCACCTGTGTTGACTCAGCACTTCAGTACTCACCGTTCACGTAACACAACAATTATGAGAACAGAACCACAGAGCACGGGCACACACGCACTCACAAACGTGAACTTTCCCCTTGACCCATTTGGCCAGTTGATTTTGATGAATATATTTCTCTGTGGTAATAAAATAAGCCATATGGAATTACTCTGCGTGCAACATCACTTTTCATGACGGCTAACAAATTAACTCATGTCCCAGTAATATTTACATACTCCTTCCTGTCAAAAGGTGTAAATTTGGTCTGTGGTGGATGTAGCAATAACACAATAGCTGTCGAATTTAATGTTCACCTAGCCAGAGCAGTAAATCATGCTATCTAGGCTGAGTCAGAGTATTTGCCAGCACCGTGTTTCCCAAGGTGGTTATTAACGCTACGGTGTGTCAAGATGTCACTGAGGGTCAAAAGTCCATAAACCCAGTTTAAAAGCATTCACAAGTCTAAACTTAATGGAATTGCTCTAAACTCTGCACTAGACACAGAACCTCTTCTGTGCATTGTGTTAACCAATGAAATTGCTTTTTTTGCAATTGGTTATTCGTGACAAGAAGGCATAAAAGTGATTTGCTGTGCATTTGGTTCAGTAAAAAAGATGGAAATCAGATGCCCCACACTTTTAAAAATCGTTATATTTGTTTTTGGGTTTACTCTGATGATGAATTGGATTATTTTTAGAAATTCAATGAATCAAGGCAAAGTTAGGGAAATGCGCATATCGCCAAGGAAACCACAAATCAATCGATCTGTATGTAGTCAAGTAATTAATTGACTGAATTGGTTATCTGATCAAGTAAATAAGAGCGCTCGCGGCTGCCATCTTCTGTAAAAATTATACTGATTTGGTTTTTCTACTGGAAATAAGTATAATTAATGCAGCTGCATACTTAAATCTCCGATATCTTCCTACAATTATGTCACAGCTTAATACTTCTTGATTTCAGCTATATTATGTTGCAGGGTGGATTGTCAAGTGGCAAGGCTCCTTTCACAACAAGACAATCACAAACTAATCTGATTGCGTTTCATCATGTAATTGATCAACTGCAATGGCTATCTGATCTAGCAACCGACCAGGTACTTGTTGAAGCAGCTGCATTTGAATTGGAGGGATACCAACTGACACGTTCTGAGGAATTGCAAGGATTTGCTTTTTATTTCAATTTAACCTTAGTTTAATTAATGCAACTGTGCAATTGAATCCATGTTCTCGAATCTCTCTTAATGCTTGGGATTTTGAAAAATGCTATCCATGATATCTCTGGCCAATTAAATTGCACCTTAATGCATCGTGAATGTAGCTATTTACGTTGTAGAGCGGTTTGTCAGCTGGCAAAGCACCTGTGATATATTATGATCGACAACGACTTTCCTACACCATAGATCCGACTAAGTGCCGCTACAAGTGCATATTCAATAATGATAAAACACAATTGGACAAGGGGGATGTTGTGGTCTACACTGACAGATTTTCCGCCAGGGAAGCACGTCAACTAAAGGAAAAAGGGGTTCTTATCGTGTTCGAGTCAGGTGAAAGCCCCTGGCACATGTCGTTTCTGGACCCTTCTCAATTGAGTGAAGTAAGTGCGCTCTCTGGACAAAAGTGCGTTCATACCCTGAGTACGTTTAATAAGGCTGTTCCTGGTCAGAACTGAAGAGGCTGCGATGATTACTATTTAATACTTAGAGGCACAATCTTACCCACTAAAACTTGACTTTATCAGGCATTCATGGTATTTATTTGCCTCTCATTCAGATGTCAGAACTCTGTGTCTGTGATAAAATTTCATAAATCATACCTCGGCATATAGGCAGTCATTTGAATGCATCTGATTGTGTCATACAGTTGTCTTCTGAAAACAGAATTCTTCGTGTGTCTATGCACTAACCAGACACACTCATTTCAGAGGAAGACCGTACATGCGGTCATTCTCATGTTCCCACCAGATAAATACCGACCAAACTACGAGTTTGTCAAAGCACTACTTAGACCATCTTGTTTAATACATTAGGTTCGTGGTAAAGTGTTATTGAATTTATTGATATTTTATAGGTCGACATGTTTAACACTTATCAGGCAACTTCACCTGTACCATATGTATATCCCATGTTCGTCCGCAACACAAAACCCAAATTGAAATTCACCGACGAAGAGAAAGCTGCGATGCTGGCAAAAGACAACACTTACCTGCTGCCTCACTATCACAAGCAGAGAACAAAATTAATCGCCTGGGTGGTCTCCAATCATTCGCCACGAAACAACAGAAAGGAGTACGCAGCGGCAATTTCAAAATTCATTCCAGTAAGCTGCATTATCCATGTTATCGTTTAATGCAGTGCTCTTGACGTATTGACTCGTCCTTTTGCAAAATTGTCTAATTGCGCCAACTACCTCATATCATCATAACAACCGTTAATTCAAAAGGTTGAAAATAATTTAGCAACACAGGAAATGTGGAGTGATGCGTTTGCTCGACTGTGTACATTCACCGAAGTAACACATTCAGCCTTCATCGTGTGAGTCGGGTGAGTCAAAACGGCGATCGTAATTGGTGTGGTAATTACGAATTCACACTTTTAATTGCAGGTGGACATATACGGACGGCAAGGCAAGCGGTTTCCACCTGGTCATGATGGATTTAAATGGCTTTCCGAAAACTACAAGTTCTACTTGGCTTTCGAAAATTCCAATTGCAAATATTACATAACGGAGAAAGCTACAGTAAATGCTCTCAAGTGCGTTACCCTGCATAGCTCTATTTAATTACTAGAGCCGGTCTGTTTGGTCAGTTGCTAGAAAATTTAAGGGTAGATTTGAGGCAAACGAAGCTATGCGAAAGTACTTTTACAAATTAACTTTGCATTCTTGCATGCGAATTTGAAGGTGCATTAAAATTTTGAACTTTCACGTCAGTAATACTTACAAATATGAACATTCGTATTGTCAATTGTAACTCAAGTGTGGCACACTGTGTTCGGGAACAGTCCTTTTAAATGCATCGATTTTGAACCGAAAGGCTGATATAAGTGAAAGGTTGATGCGACAGACGCGTGTTCTTTTGATTAACACATATCAAGAAGTTACAAAATGTCCGAATTACGAAAGAAGAGGAAATGGTGGCTGCTGATTTGTCTAAGAAATGGTAGGCACGATATCAAGCACATTGTATATTATTATTAATGTAGCAGAATAATGTATATATTTAGGTTGACTCAAAATTCAAGGTTTGAACCATGAAATTGGGTTAATTTTGACAGTTTCGACATAGTTCCCATTGTCCTCGGAGCTTACAAGGCAGACTACGAAGATACTCTACCGCCTCACTCCTACATCAACGTGGATGACTTCAAGTCCATTCGCGATTTGACTGACTACCTGCTCTACTTGGACAGAAATGACACCGCCTACGCAGAGTACTTTGCCTGGAAGGAACACGGCAAAATCTACGTAAGATTTGCCTTTCAATAACTCGTGAATTCGCAATTTGCAAATTACTTCTGCTCAATGAGTTTGCAAAAATGAGACACGCTAACATATCTGGATGAGTTGTGGCAGTGTTACATTTGCTCGTAACAAAGAAAAACCCACTCGCATACACGGTACCGGATCCCTTGTCTGACGCTAGAACAACCCATCTCAAGCTAATTCAAGACAGGACCAGAGCTCGTGCAGAGAGCTTTAATCGTCTCAGCCGAATGCGAGGGATCTGTCCGAATGTCAGCATTTATGATAGTCAGGAGTGGCCTTGACTTGATGGATGCAAGCGGATTAACACAGATGTGGTTGTCAAGTGGGATGTTGACGTGGCGTGGTTAAGGGATTAGTGTGAACGGCGATGAGGCATCTTGTGGAATTCTGGACCCCTAACAGGTAGAATAACAGGCAATGCAACGTAAGCCCACTACTTCCCATTTTCCAGAGTAACCTCAAAAAGAAATAATTGGTTGTAATGACATCGCGACGATGGCAGGCAGAAAGTAAGGATGTGAGTGTAGGAATGCGGTGTGGTTCTATGTCCAGCAACTAAATAACGCAGTTCTTTGCTTTGCTACATCCATTGTCGCTAATGGAAAATATGAATTGATGGAGGGCAAAACAACAGCCATAGGTAAAAATATTCTCAAAGTCAGTAAGAAGCGAACTTAGTCGACGTACGCCTCATGGCTTTGTAGACAATAACCAGATTGGATTGTCGGCTTTGTGGCTTCGTGTACCAGCTGAACGAAGGCAAGGTCAAACTCGAGCCTCCAGATTTCCGCAAATTCGTTGATCCACAAAGACTCTGCTTCGAACGACCGCTGTTGCCGCTGCAGTGAATCCGCGGAATGGACTTTATCGCCTCCTACTGTCTTGGACACCTACACTGATACTCCTATTTTGCTAATCTCAGATTTTTTTATGCTGTTAAACAAAAAATATGCGTCAACTGGCTCCAAGTGATAATTTACACGTCTTGTCGGCTGATTCATCTTTCGTGTTTTAACAGACTGCTTATGCACAGATTCGTCACCATGCAGTGCACTTATTACCTTTGAAATAATCGCCTGAAATTGTACTTCTTTCAATAGTTGTTGTTGTGCAAACATGGTAGCCTTCGACAACACTGGACAATAATGCTGAAACTAACTTGAAAAAATGGTAGGTAGGTAAAAGCAACATACAAGGACGAAATGCAGCTTCTCTGGTCAACAACAATAATGCAATACAAAAGCTAGAGTTTGGAATTCAGACGAATATATTACAAAGCTATCGTATTTGGCAAACAGATACACCACCGGTAGCATTAAGTGTGTTGCAAGTATCAGTGGATCACTTAAAATTCCCATCACTCATGTCAACGAAAAACTGATATGGCCAGACATCCTCATGTTAGTCCACTTAATTGTTCTCCACCTAAAGTGGTTTAAGATGCGTGAAGGCGATTGCATAAATGTGCTCCACAACTAGTCAACTTTAAGTAATTCTGCAATGCTCGACCACTTAACACGTGTAAGAAAGGGTAACACATATCGGCAGTGTTATGTTGAATTTTAGTCAAATTCAATGCGGCATTGCGTTTTTCCAGTTGAGCACCTTCTTTATTCTGGCAACACGCTTTACACTCTGCAAATTCGCCTTGTGATTCTCTTGAGTACCATCAGGTTTAATGGACCATAAATCGATGATCAGGGTGTTACTCAAGAACTCTTCACACGACTATGTCGGTGCAATCACGCATTAAGCAAATGCCTCCGACGTACCAAATGTAGATTGCTGTTTAGCGTGATTTTATTTCTTTTTATGTGTGATTAGATTTGCTGTTTAGATTTAATACCAGGCGCTGTTGGTGGATTGCCGATCACCATCATTATATCTGCTATGTCATCATGAATGAGGCTGTTGCAGTCTTTCTTGTCAGGTGTTGCGTCAGGTGATCAGTCAGAAAAAATAGCACATCGCAGCAAAATTACAGATCATGAGCTAACACACTAGGTCACTCCTGTGAGATTTTGTAGGTCGATTTGACACTGAGAGCACAGATGTGTACCTCCTGCTGTAGCGGAAGCTCCACCCGTGGCTTGTGCCGATGCATGACTTCAAGTTGCTGAATTCACTACGATGCATTTATTCTTTTAAGGCAAAGCGCCTTTGTTGATACTGCTAAAACATCCTGACTAACACAACGTGCAGCTGCACTTTTCACAATTAATGCAATTTTGAATGACCACTTTGACTTCAGTGCCAATTCCTGCTTTCATGCGCATTAGACAAGTGGAAACTAATCATTGCTTGTAAGAATAACGATGTGAGGTACAGCGCTCAATGGCATTTTCACAAAAGCGCTAAGCAGCGCCAGATCTCAAGTGGTCATGGCGATCACACCAGTCAAATCGACAGCGTGCGAGTTGAAAGTCAAGTGAGACAGGATTTATGCGATGATTCACATTTGCAAGTCAAAGGAAGAATAGCTTGTGTTGGCAGTCGAAATAATGCATCACATTTCATTAACAAGTAAATTCTAGAGCATATTCTGTGAGTGGTTCGTTGCCGCAACTTGCAACCCATTGAATATTTCCTAGTCAAATTTGTGTGAGATCTTCATGTGACTCCATGCTACTTCGATGCGCAATTTGTGTGACCATCACAGAAAAAAGGTACTCTTGAGATTTGCATCAATCGAATCTAAGAATGCTTTAATTATTCGTTGAGGGATGCGAGCACATGAAAAGCTGTGATACTTCAAAATCAATCAAAGCGATCCATGGTGAGGTTCTTGGTTTAGCATGACAGGTGTCACCACAGCCCGCATCTCATTCCTCGTCCAATATTCATTCAATCCTAATGCAATCCCTCGCATTTTGTTTGACCAGTACTGAAGGAGGATGACATTTTCATTGGCATCGTATGAATCTGAGTGGATTTTGAATGGCCTTCTAGGATTGGGAGCAGTGACCATCAAGTGGTTGTGTCAATGAACAATGAATATGGCAGCACCAAAGCGAGTCTCAACTTCGCTGTATGCTTTAAGCTGGTTCATCCAAATTCATAAACACGAAAACTTAGATGTCGCGTGTAGTGTAGTGTGGCGACAGATAAGGGCGCAGACTTAATGTACTACGCTGGTCTCAGCCAGTCCCGTGTCTCTGCGTTCCAGTGGCATGCGAGGCAGATAAGCAGCCAGCCGAAGAAGGACACGAATGAGGTGCAGTATATAATGAGCGACGTGGCCAGCGTGGCGGACTCGGATGGACGGCGCCTGATGTGTGGTTCTGGCTTGTGATTGGTCAATAAAGCTTGTTCTGTTGTACCAGTCTTCTTCCTATTAGGCCTCGTTTATTCTACACATGGTTGTTTAATCTGAATCGTCCATTTCAGCACCAAATTCTTTCGAATTACATCCGGTGGCAAGTAGCACCCGAACACCTGAGTCAACAGTATTCCTGGTTTTGGGGCTAAATTTGCTTTATTGAACAAAGCTGACTAACTTACCAGTGTTATGCGTATGAGATGATACCAAGATATGGCATTATTGGGGATCCGGGATTCCCCCTTGATGGCTCATTGTCAGTATTCCTCCTCTAACCATGTTACGTCAGCGGGTGAGTCATCCACGGCTCCCTTCTGAGAGCATATCTCTGTTACTCCGTTTTCATCCATCAGGTCAAGGTCATAAATGTTGACATCATAGCAGATCGCTCGGCCTTTGCTGAGGCATTAATAGCTCCCTGCATTACGTTCTGCCTTGTTCTGCATTAGCCTGAGAAGGTGGGGATCTAGCGTCTTATAAGGGATCTGGTAACCGCTTACATGGGTGTGTGTGTAGTCTTGTTTGCGGGCAAAACCTAATAGACATGAGTCGCAGTTGAGATTTGTTGATAAGACTATGAAAGTAACTCCGTTTGTGGTGGTAGTGTAACGTATGCAAACAACGCACAATATCCGTTTGGTTTCTAATGCACCGATCTCGATTAGGTGTAGGTGGTATCATATTTCGAAACTGTGTGGTAACACTAATGAAACGCTTAAATTTTTTCCAAAATTACTGCTTTTTTTCAGAAAATACATTTTCAGCCATTATTAAGACTCCTAGAAGATAGTGAGGACTTAACCACCCTAAGATTTTGCCTTTTTGTCTAGGCTAATAAAGCAAGTATATATAATGGGAGGTACTCTTTTTTCACAAAGAATTTAAGTGCTTACACAAATTTTCAAACAAATTCGACTTAAGATTTGAGCACGTTTTTCACTAAGACTGAGAAATGTAAAAGCACGCCTCGAAATTATGTTTGAGTTGCACAATATGTGTACAAATATACTTTGGGGTTTGCAAATTCTGTTCGTCCATTTCAGCACCAAATTCCTTTTGAATTGCATTCTGTGGTAATTCTTATGGTTTTGGGGCTAAATTTGCTTTATTGAACAAAGCTGACTAACTTACCAGTGTTATGCTTATGAGATGATAACAAGATTTGGCATAATTGGGGATCCGGGATCCCACAAGTTGGCACATCGTTGGTTTTCGGTCTTGTTTACACTAATCCCCTAACCATGTTACGTCAGCGGGTGAGTCATCCACGGCGCCCTGCTGACAACCCTGTCTCTGTTACTCCGTTTTCATCCATCAGGTGAAGGTCACCCTTGACTTACATAAATGTTGACATTCTAACAGATCACTCGGCCTTTGGCTGAGGCCTTAATAGCTCTCTGCACAAGGCCTTGCCATGTTTTGTATTTGCGTGAGAAGGTGGGTGGAAAATAAACGCAGTCCTTCGTTTAGGCAAATAGCCGCTTAGCAAGTGTTCATTTGGTCTTTCACGTGGGGAATTTGTGTATCGATTTGAAAGAAACCTCTTGATGTATTTGCTGTGTGAAGAAATCAATGCTTGTGGTTCAGTTGACATCAGTCTGCACCTTCATTAGCAATGCCTAAGCCCTCACTTTGTTCGATTGAAGTCGATCTTCAGACAAAAGTTGCCTGTTCATCTGATTCAACACCTTTTTTAACCACTGCCTTTCTAAAATCAATTGTGTTTGTCCCCGCAAGTCTGTAGAACAAACAAGTTAGCAGCCATTGGCCGAATTCTGATACCCTGTGCACCCCAACTATGCTTTGTCTTGAGTTGGAACATTACTTGATCGCGTTTGAAGCCTTGGTCACACTTCATGTTGGTGAAGAAGCACGGGATTATTTTGTTAAGACACAAACTACTGCACCCAATACAGTAACTATATAAATTACGCAACGCGACTTGAAGGAGTTCCGAGAATGACTGGAGGGACAGACTGCTAAATTTCTACTACTGAAGAAATCGCGTATGTTAGATTAGTGTTCCCAACGAGTTAGGAGTCCATCTAGAGCTCATTAGTTGCAAATTCGTTTATAGCCTACAGTGAGTCAAAGAAAAGCTAATGCAATATCATTGGTTAACGTAGCACAACGAAGAGTACCAATGTTTCACGGAAAAAAACGTGTTCCCAAATGTAGTTCCTTTCATGCTTTACTTAGAAATATCTCATCAAGGATGTTTACCATGCGTTAGTATGGTCAGATGAACTTGAAGTGGGTAAATTAGTCAGCGTCGTTTTAGCATGCGAAATTCTTGACCCAAAACCACGACGCACTCAATTCGTTCTACGACGCGCACGAGTATCATTCCACACACGCATTCCACATTTGACTTACAACTCACACGTTGCCGATTTGACTGGTGTGTTTGCCAAAATCACTTGAAAACTGTCGATGGTTCTGTGCTTTAGTAAGAATAACTGACTTTGTGAATCATACAAGCAGTGGTTAAGCGTAATTTCTACTATTCACATGAAGAGCTGAACTGGGGCTGTACTCAAGGTGGAGCGTCAAAATTACGGTGGTTGTAAGATGTGCAATTGATCGCTGTGTTACCCAGAAAACCCAAGCAACATGAAACACCGACGGTATCGGCTGTAATGAAGTGAGGCAACCATTCAGTGAAGTGTCTGACTGCAAAATTCAGATAAATAATGTGTCTGCGATAACTAAAAATGGAAGTTGCGTTGCATCGTGGAGATTAACGCTTGTGCTTTCAGTGTCAAATCGAAACAACATTAACACACGCAAGTGGCATCACAGAACACAGGTGGGTTAGCTCAGGGTCTTGTGGATTGCTCCACGATGATATTCAATCTGACTGCCCATCTGCCGCAACACCCAACCAGAAGGGCTATATTCACCGTATTTACCGTGACACAACCGATGTAATGAGGGTGATCCGAAATCTGCCGACAGTGCCTGGTGTTGCATTTAAGTGGTAAAAATAATCCGACATACGAAGAAATAAATTCATGTTAATCCCAAGAGCATCGCTCTTCTGCCATTGTCACACAAGTTACGCAATCAAATAGCAAGGATTCACATGGAGATCGCACACAAATTTGACTAGGAAATATTCAGTGGGCTGTGCATTCTGGTGACAAACATATTAGAGCTTCCGTTACAACAGGGAGGTATGCATCTGCGTTCGCAGTGTCAATTCGACCAACAATATCGCACAGAAATGACCTAGTGTGCCAGCTAATGATCTGTTATTTTGCAGCGATGCGCTATTTTTTTCTGACTGATCACCTGACGCAACACCTGACCAGACAGTCTGCAGCAACCGCATTCATCATTATGACACAGCAGATATAATGATGGCGATCGGTAATCCACCAAAAGCGCCTGTTAGTAAAATTAAACAGGATGTCTAATCACATACAAGGAGAAAGAAAATTGCGTTAAACACTAATCCACATTTGGTAATTCAGTGGTATCTGATTCAATGCGTGATTGCACCGACATAGTCGTGTGAGGAGTTCTTGAGCAGCACTCTGATCAGAGAAAAAGCTCTATAATTTGCTTGTTTGCGGTTGATGAAATGTGATACATTATTTCGACTACCAACACAAGCTATTCTTCCTTTGACTTGCAAATGTGAATCATCGCATAAATCCTGTCTCACTTGACTTTCAACTCGCACGCTGTCGATTTGACTGGTGTGATCGCCATGACCACTTGAGATCTGGCGCTGCTTAGCGCTTTTGTGAAAATGTCATTGAGCTCTGTATCTCACATCGTTATTCTTACTAGCAATGATTAGTTTCCACTTATATAATGCACATAAACGCATGGACTGGCACTGAGGTCAAGGTGGTTAGTCAAAATTGCATTAATTGTGGAAAGTGCAACTGCACGTTGTGTTAGTCAGGATGCTTTATTTTAAAATGATAAATGGATCGTAGTGAAATCAGTAATGCATCGGCATAAGCAGCGGGTGGAGCTTCGGTTACAATAGGGAGGCATGCATCTGTGTGCAAAGTGCCAAATCGAACACCAATATAGCACAGAAGTGACCTAGTGCTTTTGCTCATGATCTGTTATTTTTCTGGGTGACGCTATTTTTTCTGACTGACCACCTGATGCAACAACTGACCAGAAAGTCTGCAGCAACTCCATTCATCATGACACAGCGGATACAAAGATGGTGATCTGTAACCCGCCAGCAGCGCCTGTAAGTAAAATAAAACAGGAAGCATAATCACATACCAGGTGAAATAAAATCGCGTTAAACTCTAATCCACATTTGGTAATTCAGCGGCATCTGCTTCAATGCGTGATTGCACCGACATAGTCGTGTGAGGAGTTCTTGAGTACCACCCAGATCATCGATTTATGGTCCATTAAAACCTGATGGCACTCAAGTGAATCAAAAGGCGAATTGGCAGAGTGCAAAGCGTGGTGCCAGAAATGCGAAAGGGATAAAGGAAAAAAACGCACCAACTCATTGAATTTAACAAAATTCAACGGAAAACTATCGACATTCATAACGAATCGTAGCATAAACTGTCCGTAAGCAAACGTAAGATGAATCACACAAGCTGACATGTAATATGGCACATGCAATCAGTTGACGTATGCCTTTAGTTTAATAACGTACAAAAAAATCTGAGGTTAACAAACTAAAAGTAAAATAGCAGGTTTCCAGGGCAGCTGGTGGAGATAAAGCCCAATCCGCGGATTTACTGCAGCGGCAACAGCGGTCGTTCGAAGCAGAGTCTTTGTGGATCAACGAAGTCGCGGGAATCTGGAGGCTCGAGTCTCACCTTGCCTTCATTCAGCTGGTACGCGAAACCACAAAGGCGACAATCCAATCTGAATTCGCTCTGCAAAACCTGCTTAGCTAAATGCGAGTAGATCTGCGCCAACGCTGCTCTTTTGCACGACAATGAACTGTCTTTATGCCCTCTCCGCCTACATTTGCACCGTCAACGGCATTTCATTGTTTCAGTGACAATGACAATATGGAGGCACACCAAATGACACTGTTTATCTGCCTCGAAATTTCCATTTCTGCTGATTGGTAAATGAATGCATCTATTTACTTCCACTTCGTACTTCGTACCGTGTCATTACTACGGATTCAGTGGCAAACACACAGATGCATTGTGCCTGTCACAATCGCGTTCTCACCAAAGCCAACAATATCACTTCCATACCAGAATGAACATTGACTCTAAGTATACACAAACTAAGTTGTGGTTTGAATTCATTCTGCTTTCCCAGAAATGCCTTTTCTGCATGCGCATTATACCACGTTTATTCCAATACCACTGTACATACACACACCAAGATGTCATATTTTCTGAATTCTTCATCTTACTAATGGCAGTGTCGTTGTGTGCCTATCATATGTTAATGGTGAATACAGGAGCTATATAACGGCAAATCGTACGAGGATTTGTCCATGTTCCTTCCAGG
>UXSR01000996.1:0-12760 GCA_900604375.1 Mesocestoides corti | reverse complement strand
GAGAATTATTTCTTTGTAATTCGTTAGTTTCTGACGGTTCCCCTCAGACTGCTTCCTCCAGCCTCATCAGTTGTTGACAGAAAACGCTTGAATCAGTCGTTTGCCTATTTTAAATCAGCCTAAAACACACAACCACTGCGCAATTTCAACAATTTGACAGCACAATCTGGTTTGATGCAATTCACCTCGATGCGTGGTTTGTGCTTGTTTTTTTACCATGGTCGTTCTCCTCTGATGTTGTTGTAGCGAATGCACTTTCGTCGCCAGTAACGATTAGCCGCAATGACTTGGTTGCATTAGAGTTACGCATCGTGAAAATCGAATCCTCGTGTTAAGCGAATTATCCCAAATTCATGCAGAACTCAAATTTCGTGCTTCTCAACGAGTCCAAGACGGAATTGTGTTCAATTGTTTCGTGTGTGTGTGAGGTTGCCATGTATAGCCTCTCTCGCACAGTTGTTTGGCGATGTTGTAGCGGATTAACAGCGATCGCGCCTGAGTGCCACATTTTCAAACATAGCCGATCATTAATTTAAAGTGGTCCAGTCCTCCTGAAATTGGTCAAATCACCGATGCTGATAAACCAAGTTTAATCTATGAAAATTTGAGTAGTTCGAAGCAGCTCATGAAAATTGCAGCGAACATCTAAAAATGTTCCTTGAATTCAGGTACAAAGTCAAAAATAAAATAAAGGGCGAACATTTTTAAGTACTCTGATTCCAGCATTTGACAGCAAAGACTGGAACCCTTCCTAGATGGCAATGCAATTCATGACGATTTGTCAGAGGAGGCTTGTTAGTACAGACCTACCTAAACAAGTTTTTCTAGAAATGGTTTGCATCTACGTATGCCTTAGTCTTCAGTGGGCTCGACATACCACCGACCCATCCAGTTCACGAGGCCTCCATTAACACCTTCATGCACGCACCACGATGCCTCATCAAGGCTGACGCACCTGCTCACCACGTCGCGTCGGCTCAATTCAGCTAGCCTTGTTAGTAGATCATGCTGACTTTTTGTTTCCAAAAGCAGCTTCTCTTCGAAAATTAACAAACATGATTACAATGCCCAAATTCAGGACTGAATAAACAAAACTGTTTGTGTCGCGCTGTCGTGTAAAGCCGGAAGTTAGTAGGCCGCTTAGCCTCCCAACAAGGCATTTTCATATTAGCATTAATTTGGCGATTTGTGACAGCAATGTACAGCTACCTAACGCACTTTGTCACACCAAACTGCAATATTCCTATTTAAATACTTTTTATGCTTGTTTAAGAAATGAATTAATTATCCGATGAAAGAACTTTGCAAGTTATGTTACCAAATATTATTTCCAAACATTTTTGTTCAAGATAACGAAAGCTTATCTTCCCGTGGACGATTTTTAAATAAAAAACAGGCATATGAGGCGTGAGCTTAAACGGAACCGTACTTGTAGGAAGAAAATGTGCAATATGGTGTACGATTGTGCTGTTTGATTTGGGCTTTTGGCAAACTAGTTGAACACGCTATTTCCTCCCACTACCTTTCCAACGGAATACTGAAAAATTCAATCACTGGTTGGGTTAATTTTTCCATAAAAAAAGTAAGTATGCAAAAGTCTTCGAACGATATTGGCGAATGCAGTATTATGAGCAAATATGATGAGTATAAAATCCATAGTGCTAAAGGAAAACCATAGTACTAAAGACACCAAAGCGCTCTTCAATGGAGCGTTCCCGTTCCCAAAAAGCACAAATGCAAAATTTTTGTTCAAGGATAACTTTATCATCTCGATACAAGCGTTCAGTGTTTGCAGTGTCAATTACAGGGCATTGCTTGATATCACAAAGTTTTCATCCGAGTGTTCGATTTACTTAGCTTTCATTGCTATTTTCATAGGCTCAAGTAAAGTTAACTCTACCGAGTTCCTCCTGACTTAGCAGTATCCGGTGAATGAGGTTAATGCTTTGCGCATATTCTCACAAAATTTAAAAATGTAGAAGCTGTCAAGTATTTTATTATACTCCTCCACACAGTACACGAACACATATTAGAGTTGTTACATTCAGTAAGTTTTTGTAAAGGAGTATCAACATTTTAACTGTGGCTGCAACACCGTCATCAAGTGCATTGTAGGCGTTGGCGCTAAATGTACAACAAGCCACACGGAAGTAAAACATTCTTTAATTTGTGCTTACTTAAGTAATTTGAAACATTTTATTGTAATAATTAGAATACTATTGAATAGGTAATTAGGGAAGAGTAGAAATTTGACTGAAGTTGTCAAACGTTCACGTTAATAACTTTTGAAATATTCAATGGGGATGGAGGAGTAGAGATAACTTGAAATGTTGCAAAGCATGGAAATCTACAGCTTTGCTTGTTACAGCAACTTGAGTGGCATCATGTCTCTCAACATTGCTTCAACCGTTTTAGATACGCTAAGTGGTTGGGCATAGAATGGAGTCGTCCGAGTACTTCAAGTTAACAAAATTATGCATAAATCGAAATCGGTATGTGGTGCTTGAGCCTCTATATATAAACGAAATCTTCATCTTCAGATCCACATGACTGTCCATCGAAAATATTTCCAGATATTTTTTGCATCAATTGACGAAAAAAAGTGACTTGCATTTCATATAAAAAATGATTATTCCTTGCAAAAGCCTAACTGAGCCACACAATTAATTCCCTTTCCACGGATTCGCATCACACAGAATCTGTTGAAAGTTTGAAACAGATCAAGTTATAAGAAGTATTGCAAACTCATTGATTTTCCATAAAACTTCACTAATTTTTCAACCCTTTGGTTCTTATACTATTTTTATGCATAGCTCAATTGCATTGCATATTTTTATCACCGCAAGAAATTGTAGTTCAGTCATTTTATGACATAGATTAGATTGGTGGTATTCGAGTAATTATGCAGTCTACAAACCTCATCACGTTTAAACTCTAACATTGCAGATGAAATATATAACAGGTAGAAAGAAAATTCTACATGAAAGCACTGTAAATCACCGTAGGGCATTGCCTAGGGATTGTAGAAGTCTTAATTTAAGGCATGTCAAAACTATCACACAGCCAAAGAGGTAAGAAACGGTGTCATAGGCGCTATTTAAAATTGTAATCACCGAATAACTCGAAATACTTAAAACTGAAAAAGGCAATATTGCTTTTATCGAAATGACAGTAATTTTGTCATTAGACCCAAATTTTCGATTACACATTGCCAATTTTCAACCATCGTGGATATTAGAGTCTTGCAAAAATGCAACACTTTGGCACATTATTAATTCTGCATTTAATTCTTGCGATAGAACTGATCCTTAGACTGTTTTGGTTAAAAGATACAATGCTCAATCGAGGATCGCTTTCTTACCAGTTTACAATAATTGTGTATAGGTGCTATTATTCGCCTTGGTCGATACACTGGAGTTACTAGCTAAACAATAACGTATTCAGTGAGCATAGGCGCCTTTCGTGCGTAGGATTGTATGAAAAGTGGTACAAATGAAGGAAATAAAAAGGATTTGAATGCGCCTTTTTATAAATACATCAGGCTGGCTTTTAAAATATGCCAGGTTAGAGTACGAGCGCGTTTTGAATGTTTATTATAGTGTCAGGAGCAAATCTCATCAGTAATGTGTGCACGCTGTAGTCTCAGATGGTATCAGGACAGTTGTATGTTTAGCACCAGGTACGGAAAACCTCTTCAAATAGTTCCGACAAGTGATCGAATTTGACAGTCCCACCCATGGTAAGCTACTTTTGAACGATCTATTGATTTAAAATTTCTGTTTACGAACCCAATTCTGATTCTCCCCACACATTCCACTTTAGTAGACATTAGCTTGAAAAAAACTTTTTTCCGAAGTCCTTAACATAACTCATTCAGCAGAGATAACCTCAGACACAAGGGAAGGATACGTGCTAATCTGTACGTACTTGTTGGGCAATCGTTGAAGACATTCAATGAGCTCCCGATGCGTTATCTGCATAACGTGTTATTTGAACTCGATGCTTGTGTACAATTAATTTAAACTTCAAAAGTTACCTGACTTACGAATGGAAGTAATCGGGTGTTACATATCACAGATCCACATTGGCTAATAGGGTCACACAGTGGTTCACACAAATTCACTAATCATGAACATGAAGTTCAGATATTGAAGTTTGTAACGAGCACACTTGGGGCAAGCAATACAGACCCCAAACCTGCAGTCCATGAGTCAGCTCAAAAATTCAAAATTTCAAGATTTTGACTAAATTTTTATCCATTAGAGGTTCTACTCGGTTTTATCTACCCCGATAAGACACCTACAATACTGCAGATAAGAGGAGCCATGAACATTCAAATCTTGAATGGGTCCAACTCTAAAAAAGTTTGCCTTTGTTAAGAGGTCATAAGCTTGACTTAAGCTCAATTAAATACAATCCTAGTGACAGAACAAGGGTTCTTCCTTGACTTCAAGAGAATCGCTTTGAATGTAGTTATTCAAGCACAAGATTGATCAACTGCAAGAGATCTATTAGGCAAGACTCAGCTTTTAGAAGTTTAGAAATCGACACTAGATTTTATGTTGGGAAGTACCAAATGTACAAATTCTTGTCAGATTAGCGTAAAACCTAGTCCTCATGAACGATTAATTTTCTTAGGGATTTTATCTTTTGAAGACGAAGAACATGACAACCGTCTGTCGTACACTTCCCAATTTTTCTATTTTTGGGCATTATCGAATACACGATTTTAATACGCTAAGGCTACTAAGAGTCGTTTAGAACAAATTGTTACGTTCTAATGTCGCACAACAAAGCTATACCCGAAACCAGTAAATCACACCTGTCCGAAAATCGCGTAAACGCTACGGGCGGTTTGACGAGAGGCAAAAGTTTGACTTGCTTTACAGCCATGCTTTATCCTGTGCTCTTTACCTATGTGCTACACTGAAAGCCCTCTTTATCAGTGGCTGATGGACATACTCCAAAAGACGACCTCAACAGTTTCACATGCTTGAACTTTTGACCGCCATGATGTGGACTGACTACCACCAACGTGTCAGTCAACTCAGATCATTAATCAAAGCTAAAATCAGTTCCGCGGCACAAGTTCCTCAAGTTGTTTCGAGTAGGCTTCTAAGGTATCAAGGCCATTCGCAAAGGGCTTGTGGCCACATGCCGCGTGATCTTCAATCACCCCACTTCTAGGTTAAATCCTCACTAGAAACTATCACTAGAAGGCTAGTGAGCAAATATTTGTTGGGCAGCAACTAGTCTACAAGTATTGTAACTACCTGCACGTCAACATGATAATCTTGTCCGATTATGCCGACTTGAACCAAGCAACTCTTATAAACGCTGTATATAAACGCCCCAAAAGCTGGCCGAATTCAAAACTGTATTTCAAAAAGCGCCACATGTATCACAAGACGTGATGATGAAGAGCTTGATCCCCCGTAATGTCTCACGCTTAAAGTGCTCCCACAGCCAATAGTTTGCCCCAAATGCAAAGTGAATCGTGACCCAGTAAATACTGTTACTACGCTCTTGACAAACGAGAACCAATGTGCTCCCACCTTTCCCCTGTTCTGATTCAAGCCAATTAGTATGCGAAAAGGTCGCTCCAATTGGAGCAGGCTTAACACCACCAGGCTTCGGTGTCAGGTGTATCTGTTGAACTGGCAACGAAAGCCTTGAGTTGCACAGGTTTAGCCGCTAAGCGGTACAACAAATTGATGCGTGACAATGATCACAGACCGTTCACTTTTCATCAAGACTAGACAAGGCACAAATACGTCTGCTGAGCCAATCCATTTAAGATAACTGGTGAAATCTTTTCGTTATCACGGAAAATAGCTTTGATTCTACCTTACAATGTGTATAGAAACCGGATCCATTTAAATGTCAACTCAACATCTTACAAACCAACCCCTTACATGGAGTGACAACATTTAGACGAAAGTAATATTTGAATACTTTGGTATAAAAACGGGTGAAAGCAAGCGTCAGTAGATATGTTTGACGCACATGTCATAATTTCAACCACACCATCACTAGTACTTGCAAACATCCTAAGAATGAAGTCAGGAAATACCAGTGGAAGGGAACAAGGGGCAGAAGAGTACAATTAATAATGATGGCAATAAAAGGATCAGTGAATTTTTACACAAAGCAAGTAGACACAAAGCAAGTGCTGCGGTGAGTTCAAGAGCAGAAAAGAGGCAAATTAGGTCCTACCGTTTACATTTTGACTGAGCTGACGTCATGGCCGCCGTCTTAGCAGCCTGAGCTGCTTGCCTTCGGGTTGTGATGATCGGTTCGAACGGGAGCTAAGAAATAGTAAGCCAAATGAGTTCTTGCCACCTACTATAAATCATTGGGCAAGTAAATATCCATATACACCAAAGCAACTCACAGGAGAATCACGATCAGCACTCGTGACAGTGCTGGCGCTTCTTTTTTGCTCGGGTCCTTCAGGAGTGGGAGCGGGTCGCTTCCTGGGGGTGGCTTCTTCTGTTTGTGAAACATTAGACTGGACTGCAGACGACTGGGCTACGACGCCAGTGGAACTAAAGAGACGAACTGACGGAATCGAATGCTTAGTGGAGGGAGAAACTGCAAAACGTTGAGGACTGCTAGCGGAGGTAGCGAAAGACAGGGATGCTGCGGCTGCTTTCTGTGCGGAGGACAAGGGTGACTGGGCTGGAGAATAGTCAGCTGAGAAACTCCGAGAGTTTGGCGTAGTAGCGGGCGACTGATCATCTGATATCGGTTTTGAAAGCCTAAACAAGGTTTGTGGGGCAACACTTGAACAGACTATTCCGTAGACAACGATAACGTGCTGTGACACATAAATACAACAGGACTTTAGAGAATCATTCAATGCCGAAGGTTCAGACAACCGTTAGATTGGTGTCACAATGATCTTCAGGTAGGACAATGAGTTAGGAAAAACCAGCATAAGTTTCGGCCACAACCACAAACTTGAAAAGATGAAATGCTGTGTGAACACATTCCAAAAATAGGTTAGGGCTTATTGACCGCCATTAGAGCAAATCACAAAACAAAATTATCATCGTGTAAATCCTAGACTGCCACCGAATCCACAGGAATGTTAAATAAATCACAAATACTAATGTGCCGATTGCATAAATTTGCAACAATGGCAAGCGGAACTCACGCATTCAGACGGGATTCGATAAACTTGCTGTAGTCAAGGTACGGCATCACTTTGTGGCGTGCGAGCTTTCGGCACCACTTTTGCACGGGACATCGTGATCGGGCGCAAGCACACTTGAGAGCATACCGGCATGATCGATAGTCAAAATCGAAAGGGATGGTTAACTCGACCCCTGGCATAAGTTCCTGTTTGGTCCTTATTATTATGCGCAGCTTGTTGCATACAACGAAATGGTCCAACTGAAAAAAAAATGTAAAAAACACTCGCCTTTGTCTTAACTAAACTGCCACTACATTCGCTCGACCAGTCAGCTATAGTCATTACAAACCCCTGACTGGTATAGCCGATCTCGTGTTTACGTTGGAAGATCTTACGGGTGCGTTGCCACATCTCAAGTCTTAGCTCACTGGAAGTGGCAAGTGGTAACCAAAGTGAAACTGAACAGAGAGGGCATGATGGCAGTCAACAACAATGAAAACAAAACCAAATAACGTTTAGTGGCTTCCAAAAGCGCCCTCAACTTCACCAAAATGAAATGAGGAGACGAATAAAGGCAAGCATGACAGACCGTCAAACCTGGTACAGACCGCATTCATAGAAAACATTAGATAGCCGTTTTCTAGGTATCAGTCTGAACAAAGGCAACAGAAGACTAAAGTCATCACACCCGGATAGGATATATCAAATTATGAGAAAATGTTACTTACAAAGCAATTGGGAATACATGAACGACGAATAAAGCGAGCATCATTTCCGTATTGAGCAGTATTTATTGCAATCGCTCGGTCACCAAAGTTGTGATAGATCATAACGTAACGATTGTATCTAAAATGAATATGGTATAAAGGTGTATTGGGGGCTGAAAATTGCGTACAGCATGCACTTTTGAAGCAAACAAAACAATTCCTGCAGAATTAATCAAAATGCTACGGTAATAAACACGTGAAGTAAGTCCTCATCAGATAGCCCCTACTTCCCCGCTTGTCATGTTTGCCACACCTTTGGTAGAAATAACTATTCGGACAGAGATTTTGGTAAATTAGTCATGAAAGCAAAATAATAACCAATGAACATGGGGCGAAAATAAAACGGTGTGGGCAGATTGAACAAAAAAGATAAGGGGCCTAGGATACTCCAGAACTGACGTGGTTGTCTGAATTAAGTAATTTAGAACACTTGCAAGGCATGGCATCAAACACGTGAATCAAGGACCTTTATTTACACTAAAATGGTACTCTGGAAGGACATTATTGAGTGTGTCCGTGATACATCTGTTGCGATGGCTACGCAGCATATTACTTCACAACTGAATTTAGGATAAAAAAACATAAATAAACATGCCATCTCCAAAATTTCCTATTGTGCTTTTGAGATTTCAACAAAACCAAAATTCAATAAGAAATTTTCCAATTTAGATTAGCACTAGAAAGAACTACTGAGATAACATTAATTTTATCTTATAAGTAATGAAAGCGAATTTACGAAGGCAGGGGTTCGAGTGATCCCCAAATATGGTGCGCCAAAGTCGATTTGCTTGCAAAGTTAGGCATTAAAGGAACACCAGTTTTTGAATTACAAGAACCATGGAACCAATTTATACAAGTCGAAAACCGAATGGTCCAAATTCCAAATTCTTTCGAGACTTTCAAATCGTCGTTAACAAATACGAACCACTTTACTCGTTTTAAATACTATAAGTGCAGATCTTACTTCGCCTAAAAAACTACCATGTCTTCGCCGACTCCAATGGATTATTCAACATCGCGGATACTTCACGAACTGTCAACGAAAAGTCTCGATTGCACTGGAATCAGAATCAGGTAAAATTCCAATTTATATTGCAGAATTATTCCAGAAAATAATGGAAACACTACTGTGCGATTGCGCAAAATTTGTTTTAATCATGCATTAAACAATGGTGCAGTTAATGTAAGCACTGATATGCCCTACCGAAGCACTAAAAATGTCAATTCAAGTAACGACGTCCGACTAAAGCTGGCACAAAAAGTCTTGCGCCCATGTTCAAAGAGTCTTTAGGGCATTTAGTGGGGAAAGCAGAAGAAAGACAAGCCAGAACAGCAATAAAGGTTTGATTTTTAAAGTACACACATAAACGTAGTGCGCAAAGTAGGAGTGGACATACTCGTTCACTGGGTCGACAAAATGTTCATACTCATCAAGAAGCATGAGATTTCCCCGAATTTCTGTCACAACTTCACCCTTTCCGAGACGAGCCGAGGCTTCAAGGCCCTAAATTGAATAGCGACATACAGTGCTTAGCATATAAACATGACGCCTTAAACAGATGTTAATTAGAAATTGATACAACTCATGGAAGCCCAATGAGAAGCATGGTCATTGCATACATTGGGTTAACTGAGTGGGAAAATCTCGTGGCGGCCAAGAACCGACGTGTGTTCAAGGCAATAAAGTTACTAATGAATTGCATACCCACCACATGACCGGAAAATAAAACGCTCCCCGTGACCCACAAAGCCTGAAAACCTGGGTTTTGTAATGGGGTTTAAAAACAGGGTATATTTGAGTTAAGTACCCTGGCCAAGCAGAATAGCAACTTCGACTGACCTACCTTGTCGTTATGATCAAACATCACTACTCTGCAGAGTGGGGTCCTTCCCAAGCAGGTAGGAGGGAGTCTCTGAATCCGCTCTCGGCCGCCAGCACTACGAACAAAAAAGGTAGTGGTCTACGACTATGCGAACAACAGAAGGCACAAAGTAAAGAGTCCAGTTACACGATAACCGAAACGTCTAAAGGGAGAACTGAGAACTCAAAATTACAAAGACCTCGTAGGCTAAGCTTACCAGATTGTGCGAGAAGTGTTAATCCACAATGTCACGTGTTTACGACGGTGATGGTTAAAGTAAAGTTCAAATGCTTAAGATGGAAGTAACAGAATAAATCAATGGTGGTATTTAGAACCATGTACGTAACAATGACAACAGCCGCTTAAGGTCATCTGTTGGATGAAACAGAAAAACCACAAATACCCACTGAAATGTGCAATAAAATTAGTAGTAGCAGTACACTAATAGGTATGCGGCCAAAGTTATGAAAATAGTGAAGTATTTACATGCGCTGAGCGATGAAAGCCAAGAGATTCTCGGAGTAGACGCTCACATCTGCCTCCTTGTAGTCTTTCGCCCACGCGGAGCCCAATGTGGAAGGGACAACTGCTCCTCGTCTGCCTATCGACTTGCGCAGCGGGGAATCAGGGAAAAGTGATCTTCTAAAAGTTGTCAAGCGTTTTATTTAAAGAAGTCAGAGCCGTGGAGGACGCTAGCGTCGCCGAGAGCAGGCCAAATCTGCATACATAAATACACGGCATAATTTCCAAACCTTTAACACTAAAGGGAATTGGTGGTACCTGGTGGAAATAATCAACCTAAAGCAACGGATTTCAGGAAAGTCATTTACGGGATAGGTTTTAATAAGCAAATTGATTGAGCTCTGCTGAATTTTCGCACAGAAATCACAGGCGGCAACGCGCATAAACCAAAGCACCAAACTAACTTGATCTTTTTCCTACTGCCAACTCCAGTAAAGTCTCTGCCGGCCATCATGGGACTGCTGGTTGGAGTAGCATCTGCCGATGTTGTTGGCGTCGAATGCGAAGGTGATGGTTCGCCGTCACCGTCCACAGAGTATACTTTCATGTGGTGATGATACGAAAGCTGGAAAGGAATGTCCTGCTTCATCGGAGTGCTTGCTGGAGTACTGAAGGGACTTGGAGTTTGAGTTATATTGCTGAATGGACTTTCTTTGGATTGAGTCGCATGACCTAAGCTTGCTGTGGCCGAAACACGGATAGCCTCAGTGTCGTCTGATAATGAAAATAAACAGACAGTAAGATAATTCATCTAATATAGAAATATCGATTTGTAAGGCAACGGGCAGTGAACAGGGATGGTAGCACAAAATCACACATTGTCAAATACAGTGTCTTAGGCTTTTCTGCTAGATTCTAATCAGTAATAAATTTAAGTTGGGGAAAAGTGAATACTAATATCATTTACCGAATTACTACATTAGACCTCCAGCTGGTCGGCCAAATCAGATAGGTAACAAAGCCCTTTAATTACTCAAATCAAATCACGTAGCTTTTAACGAAAAAATCACAGCGAGACGTTTCAAGAAATTTTAGAGACGCCATAAAGTTTAAAAATAAGAGAAATGCATGACTTTTAAAGAAAACTCGCACTTTATTAAAGTCACACATTCGCAAGCAATGTTTTTTAAAACCTAACCACCGTTCATTCGTTATAAAGGAAGCCATAACATTATGCTTTTGAACTTTGACAGTTTGACAGGTCTTTAAGAGAACTTTCTTCAGTCGGTTAGCACCGGTCATGGAGCACAACCGAACATAAATCGACGTGTGCATTTTATTTCCATAATGCCTGACCTGGAAGTGACCTCCTAATGATCTTAATTACAAATTTAAGAAATAATTTGAGAGATGACCTGGTCCAAATCCGCTAAAGTTAATTGCAATTCTGTTCATTTTGGTTGTCGATCAAAAATATTTGGGGATCGTAACTCTCCTAGAAGCAGGCAGGCACTACGAGTTCAGGAACCTATGACAGTGAGTAGGAATATTTTCAGCGGAAATAAAGGAATCAATAGTAGCGACGACCGGACAATATCTGATTTTCCAATTTTGTTCAATGGAATTCCGACAGGTCGATGTGAATCATTGCTAACCGAGCACTAATGGGAGAAGTTAGTGTGCAATTCGGCAAAGCCACCTAATCAATACTTCGTACTGTTTAAAAAGCCTCATCTACCCACAGTGGTAGATATTTGGGAGTATTATTAAGGGAATTTAGTACATGAGTAACAAGGGCACCGGAGGCCAAATGCAACCAACATCCCAAGGTGTCAGACATTAAGAGCGAACGAAAGTGTAATACACTTACAGGAAGTGGTTGTGAGGTCTTGTTTCCGCTTCGACGCTCTCGGAGGAGACGGGATCCGACGGTTCACGTCGGTGCTCTCATTGTTCTGACGAGCTAAGCAGCTCTATAAAAACAACACTGACATTAAGAAATCACTTAAGAATGCCGAACCTAAAAGCACGCCATGATTGCAAATTAAAAGTTGCAGTTTTAAGGAGGCAAAAAAAACACAAAAAAGGATAGCAGGCAACTAAAATAACAGGAGGAGGCATGGCTTCGCTACCACAATAGCATCAACAGACGCGGACTCATGCTTATCGACACCACCAGAACTCAATTCTGATTCGGAAATGAGTGATTTCAAGCAATAAGAGACATGTATTTTTTTATTGTATCGTCTGTAAACCGAGGTGATAACACTTCTGATGAGATGGCAAGTAAGTAATTTCGGCTTCCCAAAATAGTATTCCACTTCTTTAAAATAACCTCTGTCAAGATTGCAAAAGTCACAGTTTTTAGAAGAAAAACCCCAACAGGCTAGCATTATTGAACACAGAAGGACACCAAATTACGTCTCAGTGTGTCCGCAAGAAAGCAATTTCGGAAGTGATCTGGCATTTCCCCTACTACCTTGACCTTGCACTACCTCAGTTTTAAAAAAACTGCATGAGTAGTAAAGCCC
>UXSR01000995.1:0-12776 GCA_900604375.1 Mesocestoides corti | reverse complement strand
AACAAAAGGGGATGAGTCATCGCTACACACGGGCCTTCGTGCACGCACACTCGCGCGGGGCGGCTGTCAGTCCACTACAATAAGTTGCAGCGACTTGTCCTTACAGAAGCCCCAAAAGCACTACCTATCAATTGATATACTTTTGCAGCTTTTTTACTTCCATGGAATAACCCTGACTTATAAGTTATCTGTATTTCATTTGGCAGGCAATTCATCCCTAACTGAATCCCTTCAAATCAGCATATCCATATTTATTTGGAGTTGAAGCAGCAACACCCATACCACATTTGTTTGTTTCCAGTATAGGCATACACGAAAACATCAACTGGAATTAATTGCTCGAACTGACATCCCGTTTTTGCTTCCATGAGAAAATTTACAGAACGATAAAATTTCTCCCACACAAGAGATGAGTTGCATTGTTATCACACACAGTAAATTTCATGCTCGAACACACTTCCTTGTTGACGATGCTAAATCTATTGCTCTCGCACTAGCAGAGCAATTTGCGGTTGTTGCCTTTATTTGCAGATTTGGATAAAGCAAACGATCTGCTGGTAACAGATGTTTTTGCACACAGTCCTTCCTTTTAGTACCACATTAAGAAAAAATTGAAAGGCGGTTTAGCTAATAAATGGTGCAGGAAGCCATGCAAAATGCCAAAATCTCTTCATTAAGACAGAATCCAAGTGTAGAAAAAAAGTATTAAAAGGTCACGCGGAAAACGCTTCCAAAGTGAATAAATGACTCCAAAACTTGCAGCTTTGAACTGGAAATACTCCTTTTTACCATGTTATGCTAACGATTTTAAACCTTTCAAACCTTTTAAACCTCCGAAGTTTTTTTTAAAATCATGCTAATTATTTATTTATCAATAGTGTTTAAATATAAACTCTAAAGTTTGGAATAGCCTGTATCGTTTTCACCTACACATTCCAGCCTATACTTGAGGTATAAAATTAAAAAAAATGTGCAGAAATGAGACCAGAAAGTACATTTTGTTAAAATCGTATTTGTTTCAAATAGAGATGCATGACATGATACTTAGCTGTGGGAACATTCATTACAAAATTAAAGTGTGTTAATCGAAGTTAAGAAATTTATCTACTACTAATCCGCTGCCTTCAAAATATCCAGTCCTAAATTACCGGGAATTTTAATCTTGTTGTTGATGCATTAGTAGTCTCAAGGGTTGTGCAAAAGTGTCAACGGAATGAACGGCAGTGGTGGTGTTGGCCGTAATTATTAACACATTTGTTAGCAACTTGGAGGCAGTATAGATGCTGGCATTTCCATTCCCTGACGCTGTACACACGCCTTTTGGGCGGTATCGAGTTGTACGCTTTTTGGTTGCTGCAACACGCAAAGTGAACGTGCTGAATGATCACAGATTTCAAGAAAGAATTAAGAATATGGATTAGGACATTGAACTACTAAATCATTGGATACATTCACTAGTAACAAGCTGTCGATAGTAAATTGTGAATTGGCGAATTTCTTTGTTCGGGCTAACTGGAACACAGAGGTTTAGCCTTGGTTGGGAAATAATTGAAAATCGTGTCTAACACGTCTTTTTTTCCAGAAAATGCAAAAACCCACACAGAGAGCTTTAGCTGTCAAAGCCATAGGTCCGAGCACAGGATTACGTCAAGAATGAAAGACAAGTGTATGCACGTCTGTGGGCTCTTAAGTCGAAGAGGTGAGTGATTAACACTGCGTGATAAGTTATTTTTAAGTACAGGGAATAAGCACTGATTAAAAATGCATACATGTCGTGTAAATAAAGCAAATCTTGAACACGTTACAAATGCTGGTGTTTAATAATTAGTTTATCCTGTACAGTGTTGAAATTTCTAACGGTATAAGTACCAAGAGCGGATTATACCCTAACAAACGGACTCGCCGAAAAAGAAGGATAACAAAAGAACCTGGAAAGTGAGACAAGAAATATGAAAAAAATAGCGAAGGCCATCTTTAAAACGATAAATGTACATAATAAAAGAAGAACCCTTAATGGTATTCTAGCAAAGTTGCATTGAATATTATCAACGACTTTTTAATGTGATGTTAAAACCATTCTTAGATTTTTTGAAATAGATGAAATTTACTGCCTACTATTTGTTTCAAGTAAATATTTGCAGTACCAAATGTGCAGTTTGATAATTTTGAAATGAACAACGTAGATTGTCGGCCCTGGTGTGGTTTCTAAAACCGCACCGGGGCCAGCTACATCTGTTTGCACTGAGACAATGCGCATAAATTTCCATTCTTATGAAATCAAATCTCTATACTAATGATTAATAAATAACCTCAATTTGCCTCATGTATTGAAAGTTTTTTTTTAAACAGTTTAAACAAAAATCAAATCTTTATCATGAAAATGCCAGACTAATGATACCCTAATTGTAAATAGAGTTGCAGCAAATGCCTCTGGAGATTCAACTATCAGCAAATTTATGCTAAAATATCCGGTTACTTGCAAATAATCCCACCACACGACAACCTTTATAAGTGCTGATGTCTAATTTGACAAACACTATAAAGGCAATATGAGTCCAATCGTCGTGCACGCCCATAATAAATTTACTAAATACTGATTCTTATGTAAGTATTTTAACATTTACGCCTGTTTAAAAGAACTGATGGTGATCCGTACTAAGATGCTATGTCATAAAATTAACCTGGCGTCTTATTTTTAAATTTTGCAAATTCAATCTGGTCATGTAATATGTTATATATTCTCCTGCAGTTATGTAATACTTATGAGAACGTGAATTGTTTTTGCAAAATTGTTATTGCGATGTTGATTTATTAGGTGGACAAGGCAAACCCTGCTTAATGGTATACGCTACTCTGAATTCCTAAAAACAACAAGAAAACGGCAACAGTTTTTACAGGTAAATGTCGTCTCTTAGAAAAAAAAATACCTAAAAATGAAAGTAGTATTGCTAAATCAGTTGGTTAGTTTCAGCCTTTGATTTAGCAAACAGAATCAGGCAAATTCACGAGCGCTGCTGACCATTCCGCGATACAGCCTGATAACCCTCTGGCAAGGGCCACGCATGAAGGTCGGAACACGAAATGATACATGTTCCTAACGCAGTGTCCAAAGTAGATTCTTCAGACTAATGTGCATTTTATCCTCGTTCGTAAAAATTACGTCATGTTACTAGACCTGGATTTCAAGAATAGTCATCTTGTTTTACAATTAACCAAGTCATGATTGAAAATTCGACGTAATTGTTGACATTTCGTTTAACTAAAGCACTATTTATAGGTATAGGTTGCGCAGAAATGTATGCGATATGACCTTTTCAACTTGCATTGCTGTATTCTTGCTTAAAATTCGTTTGATATTGGTTCATGTGACTAAAATAATACTTATTCTGGAATATCTCCCACCTGATTTAATCATCTATTCGTAAACCTTGGCTCGCCTCCTTATTTCATCGTTCCTAAAACGAAGGCAAGCGCGTAGATGACTACTACTGCTTTCCAACTGGTGAAAATATGTACTTTTGGAATTAAATTTACTTCGCGAAATGCTGATTAGCATGTGAAATGGAAGATGACTAGCGACAAATTTGGAAGGCTAAATCGAGGTAAATACATTTAGATGTGGATGATTCAACCTATGAGGCCTCATAAAACATACGTAAAACACATTATGTTATTGCACTTCCGTCACTGTCTAGCTGTGTTATTTTGGATACGTTCTATGCTGTTGTGGTTGATTTCACCTGCCATAACAGAGCCATTTCCGAGCAGAACCGCTCACTAACATAACATTATGACCTCAAAATCATCCCACGTGCGTCCTGCATGCAGTGCGGTTACCGCAACAACTTCATTGGCTCAAGACGCACAATGACCTTTGGTTTAAATTTGCAGATGGACTCTGCAATCAACAATTCATGATTTTGTATTTAGCCTTGCTTCAAGCGCTGTTTTCCAAAGGCAGCTCCAAAGGACCTAGAAACAGTTCTAGTCAGACCTATCATTTCCGCCTATTTGTGCTGGCTCTCTCCACATCCTTCGTCCACGCCGTCTGCTTCATGTTGCAATGTGATGGTGCAGATGACGGCATCAACTGTCGCACATAGTAGTACATTTAATGGATCGAGAGTTTACACATTTAGCAGAGTATTAGCTGGAGTTTATTTTATCAGTAAATCAACTGAATTAACAGCAAAATACCGTCAAATGAGTGTCAAAAAGTTAACAATTTTGAGTGTCAGAAAGCCGAAAACGTTGAAAGTCCCTCTTCTTTAAACATAATACTTCAAAGTAGTACATAAAAGACCTTGCCAAGTTCCTCTTGCACCAACCGATTCCTTCTCACATGCGAATGCGACAGTGTGGCGCGTTAATGAAGTTTTCCCAACTTCGCGTGTACGAGACGTGTCGATCTTGTTATTACGTGTGTTTTAAGGACTGGACACAAAACCACATATTGTTGTTTTGACAATAATCCTTTCAACAAAATGATTGATTAAATTTTGTTATTAGATGCTTTCAGCCAAAATGCTAGCAAAATTACTCAATGACTACAAGCGCATTACAATTTTCAGTTAGGGAATCATTAGTCTTATTTTTCGTTATTTGAATTAGATTGATCATAAACCTGAATTCGTGGCTTTTCGATTTCTCAAACTATCTGTTTGGAGTATTTTGTGGTTCTCCTCTAATTGACGATGAATCGTTTTCCTAAAAGAGTTGACTAAACTTGGGGATTCATTTAGAGGCTTAAAATCTTAAGTAGGTCCATCAAGATGCCGATCGCAGACAGCATCGTGGAAGTGAAATTTGTCAGAGAGCATGCGGATTTGAATAATCATCTTCCTATCTACACAGTCTATTGACACACCCTTTTTATCCACTATTGCCAGGTGGACAAATAAACACAGCTGCTTAATTTGTGCCATTTACCATGGCAAACCTCGTCGTGTATATTTAGTTCTAGTTTTTTTTTCATCTCAGCGCTGGCAAAAATGTCTTGTGATTCGTGACATTGTACACATTAACTCAAGCGAAAGTCAATTGTTGTAGTAAGCAATTTGAATCAAAAATGTTATATAGCGGTTATATCCGAATTTTCCGGAGTCCTGATTTGAAAAAAAACGCCTCCATGGTAACTAGAATTTGTAATTTGTTCACTTTATTTTGAATACTTATCCATCGATGTTCAGTTAGAAACGCACACTGTGCTTTACGAAGTCAGTAATGTAATATGCACTGTAAGTCAAATTTAGAGATCATTGCACACTTATTAACTCGTTATAAGTGATCCTGCTACATGTTACTTAAATTTTCATACCAGTACAATCCTAAGTTTTCACTTAGAATGAACTAATGTTTAGTAGAACAAATTTTTGCTATGCAAAAAACGCAATTAGGATAGCAATTGACACCTGTGGCTGATTTAAATTTGTACTGATTAAAAAGCATTCAACGTGTTATTTGAGGCACGGTACAGGCAAAATCGTGGCATTTTGGAGATTCATGGAACCATTTAGTAAAATGCAAATAGACTGCCACAGCCATGTCTCTCTCCTATCGTCGTGGCATATGTAACAATGCCGAAATCAATTTATAATGCTACAAGTGCCCCTTTGGCTAAAGAGATTGGTGCTTAAAAAAAAATTGGCACTAGCTTTTTTGCATGCCAACTTGAAATATCACGTATGTAGCCGTGTGGATTTCAAACTTACTGCCTTCTGATCACACTTATTTTGCGGCAGAAGTCTGATCTGCTGTCTTGCAAGATAACTGCATAAATTTCATATTACCTTAACGGATTTTGTAGCGGATTCAGCGAAGATTTGTCTGAATAAATTGTTCTTCTGTGCAAATACCTCAGCTTTAGCCTATTATTATTGATTGTTGGCAGATTGAATTTCTTTTGTTCATCATATGCAAAACTAAACCATCAAAGTGCAGAATTTATCAAATTTGTTATAATTAAATCACTGTAGTTGAACCATCAGAATGCAGTTACTACTATTTATTTTTAGAAAGTCACTTTAAAAAATCTTTAAAGCCAAGGTTTTGAATTTGGACTAAAGCCATTATTTGATTTGGACAAAAATATTTATGAATTGTCCAAAAATCAGGAATATATCTCACATTGGCTTCCTTGCTATTTTATTAGACATTTTAGAGAATGCAACTGGATCAAATGCATATTCGGCTTTCCGATTTCTTATTTATAACCTTAAAAACAAAATGTTAGGCTGTTAGGTTTCCGCTTTATAAGTGTAAGTCAATGGTGCAAACCCCAGCCATCTGTATTGCAGTCCCCTAGTTCCTAATTTCCGTTCGCACATGATTTTCCTAACACACTTTCGTTTATTCAAAAATTCCTGTTATTTCGCGCTAAATTGGGTCTCAACAACGTGTAAATAGTCCCCATTAAATGATATTTTTGGCATGTGATGCTAGAATAAAACTGAAACTGACAATAACCGCAGGAGAGGAATCGGATGCAAATTAATGCCGAATCGATATTATATCATGATGCGGAGCCGTGAAATCTCAACTCGTGCCTGCGAGAAAGCGCCCATTGGTGTAAACGGCTCAAGGCCTCTTGTTTGTCAGGTATGCAGCGGAGGTGGTTGTGAGCTTGCTGTCTTCTTGGCACACATACTTTGCCACATTATCCCGACCTACACTCTGGCAAGATGCCTACACGAGTTTCCAAAACTCTGGCATTTAATTAGATTTAAACACGTGGTTAATTCAGAACACGACCTTTAAGCAGATTTCTCTATGTGGATACCAGTGGAGTATGCAACGTTGACTTACAATGTTTGACAATCACTAATAGAAGTTTGAAGTGCATTTAAAACACTTTGAATGTTAAAACGCTCAGTAATGTTAACAGATTTTTCAGAATATATTACCGTAATTATAAAACTGTTGCATTTGAAATTAACTTCGCCTTGTTACTGGAAATTTTTAAAATATAAGAAAAATTATATGTCAATGTTAGATAAAATGACCTCAAATACAAAATTTGAATTAACTGTAATTGAGATATTAAGGAATGCAAATCACCTAATAATACAAAATCAGGGAAGAGGTTTTTTGCTACAAAGTTAGTTGAACACCAAGTTGTTTGTTTTGGAGAGCAGATTGGTATGGATTTTTGAAATTATTCCAAAATTAAAAACAAATAAACTATTTGGTGATGCTACGAAATATGGAGCATTACCCAGCTATATTGCCAACAATCACAAAATTGCTTCCACTAATTCACCAGGCAGGTATTTTGAACTAGAAACAGTAAAAAGCTATGAAAAAGGGATGGAGGACTAGTGTATGAGTGTACAGTTATGCGACATAATGTCATGTCGTTCAACCGGCATTCAGAATATAAGGGGGAGATATGTAAAAAAAAACTCACAGAGTAAGCGAGAAATGTCATAGTCAATAAACTAAAAACTGTATTGTTTTTATATCGATTTAAGGGTTTAAATTGCTAAATGAGAAATAACCACCAGTAACTCCAGGAATCCAAGTACTGTGAGCGTTGTCGAAGCGCTTACACACTGCTTTCGGTAACAGATGGATCCGCCTGGGCATTCACTGCAACTTTGTCCACTCCTGTAGGGCCTTTCGTATAAGGAATTCCCACTACAAATTTTGCATTCACCATTTATAATTCATTCAAACTAAATTATGCAGATAAAATAATTCACGGTAAAGTTAACAACAGTTGTATAACGTACGGGGGTACGTAGAGACAGGCAGTTAGGTAAATAGGCGTCGACAAGTCAGGCATATAGCCGCAATGCTGTTGAGCACATCCAAATACACCGGATGTGGCCCACACCATCTTAGAAATTGAAAAAAAAATGTTAACATTAAGTTTGTACGCTAATTTATGGATTGTTGGATTTAAATTAGTGGACCAGATTATTATAATAATTACTGCAATTGCTTCTAAAGAAATTGACAAGCATTTCAACACACGTTTAAAGCAAAAAATCCACGAGAGATCAACAGCTTATTTGTAATACTTTAAACCTTGGCGGGCATTTTTAAAGCATAGTTAACGGAAGGTGTGTTAGACGCAAGAATTACTTACCTGCTTGTAATAGTAACAGAAAGATGAGCATTTATCATCGGCGTAATTGTAGAGCTCTTTTTGTTGGCTGAGAAGTGCCATCTCATCAAATAATGTTGGCCTTTTACCCTGAGTATACTTTGAGATGAGCGAAGCCTCGTTGGAGAATGCATCAGGTCTAGGGGGATCGGTAGAGCAGTTGGCCATCCACGCATTCACCAAGGCTTCCAATTCAGAGGAGTAGGCCTACATATTTTATCAAAGAAACTCTAGTCAAAATCTCCGAGAACAGGATTAATCAGTCAAACATGTACCACGCTACATTAACTGGCTTTAAATCTAATCTAAACTCACCATCATCAGCATGTTGCTTGCAGGTGGTTCAACGGATTCACGTAGCTGTGCATGCAATTCCACAAGCTTTTTTCGTTCATCCATCGACGGAATATCAGCTGCAATACTCCAAAATAACGCCAATAACGTAAAAAGTTGCTTCATAATTCCCTCCTTGCATGAAAAGCTTATATAAATAAAATGTAATTACCTTTGATTTAAATGGTAAACCAGGCTTGCAATGAGGTCCGTTTGATGGTACTCAAATCAGATGTTGTGCTAGACGTCTTAAGGAGATGTATATGGTGTGCTGTATACGATCATCAAGGCCCCTCAGAATCATGTGACAACCTATACGGTGAAAGTAAACAGCCTGGTCTTGAAGTGATTCTTATTCCGTATTGGTTGATTTCTGATTAGACTAACCTGTCAAGTGTATACTTGATAGGACGTAAATAAGGTTGATGTCAATTTTTTTTTACATTTTTGCTTAGGCTAGTAGGCTAAATAATGGCTGTCACATCTGGAAAGAACGGATTGCCGCTTGGCGTGCCGTTTTTATTTCAGCCACTACGCATTCAGTATTAATTAAAATTTAGTTGATTTCATTGCCTGGGGTTTGCTTGAATAAAATGCAAAATCTAACTTCCCTTACTAAACCTTAAGATCTTTATGGAATTCAATTTTAGATAAAATATGCACTTGGATTTTTATTGGGTTCAGTGAGATGATGTTGGAATGGCTGTGATGGAGAACGTGTTGCTACACGTCCGCCACCACACACACGAGGCTTCGCCCTCTGCTTTTCAAGGTGCTCCGGCTAGCCTGTCTGTCATCACCGCTGTGGATATACATCTCCGGCTGCTGATTCAACTCACCACGCTTTGTCGATTTTGTACATTAGTCATACAGGAATTTTTTCGCACACTGACGTGACGCGGAATGCGCAACCTGGTTGTGTAGTGGACTGACAGCCGCCCCGCGTGAGCGTGCGTTCGTGAGGGCCCGTGTGTACCGATGACTCATCCCCTTTTGTTATTGGCCTCTGTCAGCATTCCCCTGTTATGCAGTGTACTCATACGCCCACAAAGCCACTTGGCTGTTTTGACATCAATAAACCAGTCGTGTCCGCTCTCGCCTGTTTCCCACTCTACTCGGGTTGTCTTGGGCTGTTAATTAGAGGGTTGTAAAGTAGTGCTAGGATCAAGCTACTACAGTTGAGTCACCAAATAAGCAGTTGCCTTCGCCATCTCCGGTCTATTCAGTACGTCTGGGTATCTGTGCGGTCATTATACCGTGTGATTCTAGACGCCATTATTTGGCTTTTGTCCAGCTCTTTTAAAATTAACCTACTATCGTCTTATCAAATGCATAAGACTAATAAACATACCACTAAAACATCGTGCAAAGCCATTTTTTGAATGGTGCTTTTGTGCTCACCCTAGGTTAGAATATTCTCACCTATCAATTCATTTACCACGGAAGAAATATAAAATTTCAATTTTTCTTTGAAACTACAACTGGCGTATTTTTTGGGTATACTGTGTAAATTATCTGAGCCTGAACATTTTGTTCATTTTCCTTTTAACACATGATTGGTAAATTTAGCACAAAAATTTTTCATGTGAGTTAAATCAACTGATAGCTGTTCAATGTTTACGGCCAATTGATAAACAAGGGTGAGAACGGAAGTGCCTTTTTGGCAATGCCTTTTTTAAAGACACAGTAGACAGTTGTGCGATAACGATGCACAAACTTGACAACCCTAAGAATTTTACAAACTGGCCAAAATTAAGCACCATCAAATACATGAAATAAAGAAAATGCTATCTTGTTTATGTGTGAGGACCCGACAGATGGAATTGAAAAAAAATGGCGGGACTTTTGCTTCGCTGTAGGTATCAAATTAAATTTTTCGATAAGGATGCGCATATATAAGTGCCTATTTAAAATATTTTTTTTCCAAATTACCTTGTTGAAAATGTATGAAAAATGTTTGGTGCAATATATATTAAAGTAGCAAGTGGCCAAACAACTCATCATTTGTATTTGAAATAACAATCACTGTAGCGGATTTTTTTTTGCCAGAAACGTGGGAACAGTACAACCTGCATATTTAGAGGTTGTAATGCAAAATATTTGTCGTTGTTGAAGACTTCTGCGTGTATAATGCCCCACCTGAGGTGAAGTGGGCAAGATAAATTGTGAATAAAATCATTAAAATACTGGTTCTGATCCTTAATACGATGAGTCATCCGGTTTTAAATGAAATGGAAATTGCTTTTGGATCGATTACAATGCATTTGCCAATTTCACAACTGTAGGAAGCTTACAGTTGCAGGGTCATTTACTGGCCTACTGGTGGTTTTTTTGTAACTGAATTCCGACACCTCAAAACACTGGATGGGGCAATAACGTACAAAAAAATCTGATTCCATTTTTTTGTGTGTAAAAAGAGCATCCTTGATATTGATGGCTTTCTCTGGAAATGTTTACTGTATTCCTCAAGTAGATACACCTTCGTCTAGTAGGGTGCTTTAGGTCAACCAAACTTTAAATCTCAGAAAGGATACAGTGATACATGCACTTAATTTGCCAACCTAACTATAGACTATGTCGTGTCCTATAGTTCTCACTTGCATCTCAGGGCCGTGCACACCAATCGAAGTAAAACACAATGCAAGTTGCTTCAATTTTTGTCTTCCACAGGTGGACGTATCTGTAAATATCGCCCATTGACAATGAAATTTTAATCACAAACAACAAGAAGAACGCACGCGACCTGTTTAAAATGCATTAATCTGCGTTTGTTTGTGGTGACATGCCAGCTGCACTGACACAATACTGTAGTAGCTTGATCTTAGCACTACCTTACAACCCTCTAGTTAACAGCCCGTAGCTACCCGAGGATAGGAAAAAGGAGGCGACAGAGAACACGACCGTTTATTAGAGTCGAACCAGCCAAGTGACTTTGTCTGCGTATGAGTACGCGTGCGTAACAGGCGAATGCTGACAAAAATCAATAACAAAAGGGGATGAGTCATCGCTACACACGGGCCTTCGTGCACGCACACTCGCGCGGGGCGGCTGTCAATCCACTACAATACTATCGCTAACAAGCTACTTTATTGTCTCGGGCGTTAGACAGTAACTTAGCAAAATCATCAAACAACACGTTACTCTCTCAAAAATCGATGAAAGATGTGTGAAGGGAACATAAAAATGACAGTTTAGAATGATATTAGAGTCTAACACTCATTTTGGGCTGCACACAAAGTGATACGGCCTACTTAGTTGACAATAAATATCACTACATGTCAGTGCTAGAGCATTATTAAATAAAAAAAACTATAGTGCGGAACCTCCCTACAACTGCAATAACCATGATTTAAATAAGCTATTGATTTTTACGGCTGCAAAAGTACAAGTAACAAACGAAAAATACCGTTTTTAGATTTTGCTTAGTAATGTAATTTCATAATTGCAAAACGGATCTTGTATTTCTAATGTTTCGGTTATTTATCAAAAATGTTTAACGTTTTTAAGAAAAAAGTAGTGAAATTAAAGGGTATGATTGGGTAGTGGGCGTTTTAGTACTGGCACTTTTATCGATATATAAATTAGATTAACAACTTGCTTTTTTAAAACAACACTGCCTGTGTCGAATGTCAAAACGCTCTCGATTAATAACACCGCAATCATCTGATTAATAATCTAGTTCTACACGATCAGCATAAATTAGTTAATTGGTAAATAGAATCATCCCATTCTAATGTGATCATTAGGGGAGTACAAAATTTTGCCTTTGTGATTAACGGACCTGCAGTGGATATTTAGCCATCTTCATAACCTAAAAACCAAAAAAAAAAAATTCCTGTGTCTTGGTAATTTATTAAAGACAGGTATTAACCTTTTAGCTTTTACAAAGACAAACTAAACCACTTTAACAAAAAGGAGTTTAATTTATTAGCCAAAAAGGACAAAATTGCGATATGCATTTTAAGAAAGTGCATTTTGTAAGATCACATTTAGCGAGCTTAAAATAGCTTTGTGTGAGCCTTCGACGGAGCGCGTTAAAGCACGGACATAATTAGTCATGTTTGTCTTCAGATGAGCAGCAAATTTGATGCGTTGGGTGTTTATGGATTGGTATTTGCTATTTTGTTTCGAAATCTGTTTATAATGCAGTGTGTAGTGTTTGGTTAGATGGCGTAAGATGCTATTTCTTTACTTTACTTTTTTGTCTATTACTGCTCTCAGACGCCTGTCATCTTCACACTTATCCGTGAAGGTAGCCTCTTGTTTTATCTGATGGGTTGTAAGGTTGTGCTAACCAAGCCACTACTATATTTACTTGGCTCTTTATGTTAGTAAC
>UXSR01000994.1:0-12789 GCA_900604375.1 Mesocestoides corti | reverse complement strand
GGTATTGAATAGTGATGGTTCAAGATGAATTGCGTCCAGCAGTGTTGGTAAGTAATGAAAAGCATTGGTGACTATTTGTCTTGAATCGACTTTAGAAATTTGTTTTGTAAAATGTTTGCGTGTAGGTTTGTGTTTGTTTTTGATGAATTAATTGGCAGATGCTTTTTTTCGTTTGCAAATGCTTGCTTGTATTGCAGCAGTTTACTTAAGAAATTGCGGAATATTCCAATGATTTGGAAATATGCTCTTTGTCCCTTTGGAACAAGTGGAAGTTTGTCAGCAGTCAACGCAACCGCTTGGTTTTATGAATTACTACTAAAAATGTAAAAAGAATTATTTATGTTTTTTTGCAAAATACGATTTCGGATGTACATAAATTACCGGTTCACCATCTCTCAACTGCCGGTATAGAAATCCATGTGGAACTTTTGTTTAATGTTAGATATATTTTAAAACATGTAATTTTTATATTGAGGTGGAAAATGCTTTTTTATCCTAATACTTAATCCCATTTTGTATTTGTATATTCATCTATTTTTGTTTGAGTGCGCTTATCTATCCATGTCTTGCCATATTCAAGTTCGTCAGTTCTGGACAAATGTATTGGATTATTCTCCGACTTTCTCGTCTCTCCGTTGCTGTACCTCGTGACTTTCATTGCAAAATAAATGACAAAAATTCTTGTATGTGCCCTTTTTCTACATCCCGTCACTGTCCATATCCTAGTTTTAGCTGTATTAATAACTTTTGTATTAAGCTGTGTACCAAGAACACTCTTATTATACCTATAACTCATTTTTGAAGTTAATATTAGTGAGATGTTCTAATTTTATTTGTACTTTAATATTTCGTTGTGAGCTGCCATGAATTTTACACAATCTTGTATTGTATTTAGGGCCCATCGTTCGCTGCATTTGAGCTAAACAAACCCTGGAGCTTCGGCTCCAGTGCTTTGCTTTCCGAAGATGATCTTGTATTTATTTGCCGAATCCTGGAATGTCGGCGTTGTCGACTTAGACTCATCTACCATCGCCTCGCTGCCCGTGAGTTGTCAAGCGGTGCAGATACTCTCACATGTGGATCGCTTAAGCCGAGGCATCACTTTCATCAATTGGCTCGTTTTATCAAGGCCATTAACATCGCAACAAAATGGCAAAATGCATTTCGTTATTCTGGTTATAGTTTCAGCAATATTCTAACTTCGTCGACTGGTTATGCTCTCCGTGCATCTAAGGGACGACGTTGGACTTGTAGTGAACACGCAACTGATTTGTTTCACCACATGTTCTTTTCGGCCGATGATTCCGTTTACCATCTCGGACTTCATCAGGTTCGGGCATCGCGCCCTGCTGAGTGGACGCGGCTTATTTTTCCCAAAGGACAAACAGAATTTTTCACTAAAGGGTATTCAAAGTTTGAGAAAGCCTCGTACACAACACATTCTCTTCGGCCGCGGAATTTTTCGCTTCACGCCTCAGACTTTTTTTCTCCGCTCTCCTTTATTTTTGGATCTATATCATCTGGAGATGTTGGTAGTTCTCAAAGTCCTTCGTCTGAAATTGCGGATGCTAATCGTCGATGGGATGCGGGTTACGGTGGGGTTGAATCAATGAGAACCAAAAAACGGGGACAAAAATGCGTCAGTTTTCCCAAATTCTCACCTGTAACTAGTGTTCGGCACATGATTGTGTACGAAACGGCCAACAGACTTCTTCGAAAGGATCGGACTTGGGAATGGCATTTCATCGATCGTGTGAGAGAAGGACGTACGGTCGATGATGAGGAACTCGAACAGAAAGATCAGGGCTCTGTACAACCGGCTTCTGATCTTCTGTCTTGCCTTTCGTTCCAGACTGACGCTAGTTCTGAGGCTGAACCTTGTGCTTCTTTTGATGTTCGTAGACGGAAGCGTCGGCGGAAAAGACGGAGACGATGTCAAAAAGGGACTAAGAGTCAAGCTTCACCTAACTCATTGGTGTACTTTGCTGTCGACATTCGGCAAGATGGTTCCTCTCCGTCGTTCCATTTAGACCCTTCTTACCTCGATCCCAAATGTTCATTTTTATTTACCACGCTCTATTCCCCATCCACTCAAGAAGCCAAGCCCTCTGTACTGTCCGAAGATTTCCTCGTTTCTTCCACTGTCCCACAAGAAACTTAGATGTATATTGTCATTTTGGTGTTTATTCTTGATCATTATGCGCTATTCCTTATTTGGTGGGTTAAAAAGACGTTGACATTTGTTCTAAATGGCATTAAAGTTTTCAGGAATTTCTGAAGTGTTCTTTGTCATGTAATGTGCTGCAGGCCGTATTATGTCCCCAGGAGATGGTGATTCCCTCCATCACTGATTGTCCTGCTGAAATTTTTCGTGTGTAACGCCGTGTGCTGTGAAGGCTCCAAGAAAACTAATTTTGAGTACTTTGATAATGCCAAAGTGGAACGTAGGTTACAGCAATGTGAATACTCTGCCTCCTAATCTGCTCAAGTTACTATTATTGTACTTGCCCACCGTCATGTCTGACCCACAATAGGTTCTGGGTGTAGGTTTTTGATTTTCCTTAGCTTTTGCTCACGTTGGATGTCATGATGTATCTTTTGCCCAATAAATCTTAAAGGTACACGGCCATCGAGTTGCCGATGTCGTAAGGTCAAAATAGTCACTAGGGGTGTCTGCGTTCGGATATTCATTTATATCCGTGTACAAAATCTAAATCGTCGTGGGGTGTGTCGTGTAATATCGTAGGGCCGTGCCTGTGGCTAAACAAACAACTTAGTGTGGGACAGAAGCATGTGGCGCCAAGTGACTTCCAGTTTCTATGTGCTCAGGTCATGTGGGTGGTAATGAGGAATGACGTTAATCAACCAGGATTATATACGATGTCAGAAAATGAAACACATGCCCTTATAAACACTGATTAATTCACAATTCTAGTACTTTTGTGCAAATTAGTGAACTTTGCAGTAATCATACTGGATGTGAGTTTTTGAGATTGTCCCTCATTGCTTCGACTTCCAAAAGTATATGATTTAAGCGATTAGCGTGATGAAAGTTCTACTTATTCTCACTTCACCTACCAACAACACCCGCTCCTGTAAAATGCTGTGTGATGTTACGTTGGCACCTTCAGGTTCTCGTAATTATTTCTAGGTTCACAGAATCGTATTTAACATACTGTAAACAGTGTGTGCGAACTGAAGTGCGACCATTAATGATGACATATTTTAACTTAAAGTGTGTGCGTAAATGCAGATTACTGAGTCTGTATCGAATGCCTTTTGTCAGTTGTTGAAAGTCATGCAAGTGATATCTTTATTTCTCCAACAAACCTCGACTGGCATATCAGGTAGTTATCTATGTTAATTTCCACTTTCAGGATAAGATTCAACAGCTAAATACCTTCAGAGCTGCTTGAGTAATTGGTGGTTTTGGAATTAAATAACTTTTTTTTTAAATTAAATAAATGATTTGTCGAATAGATTAAACATCTTCACTCATATGTTTTTATCCTGGGATTCGAAGTCAACTTGCTTTGGATTAAAGAAGTAACAGGCACAATAGATGCTTAAGTTAACCAGTGCTTGCCTTGGTAGCTTTAATGAACATGAGTCAACGTTTCATCATCAGCTTAGAAAGCCAATTGTTTATTTGTTATTGTATTGCAATAGGAAGTGGGCGTTGAAATTTGTTGTTTCCCACGCTAGTACCTTATATTTTTTTGAATTCAAACCTGGGTATTTCGAATGTCTACTAGCAATTAAACCGGCATAGTACCGAATGCAGGACAAACGTGGTTTGCCTAAGCAAAGATGTTCAAGGAACCCTGCCTTATTGTCATAACTGAATAAAAGCGAATGGACAACTGGATTTTGTCCTGTGGACAGCGGAAAACATGGGTTTTAATCCTTGAGAGTAGCTTGCTTTGACCATCATGCAGGCGATGCCTGTATCGATCTGCTGCTTTCCAAAAATCACTAAAAATACCCCTCCCGTTTACCAATGTCATAAATAACCTCAATTAATGTATCTTCAGGCATCCCTGACGGAAATGGCTGAGAATGTTTGAGCTGTTCCTTAAATAAATTTACAGGTATGTAACAATGGCACTCAGACAAATTTCCCATCAAGAAATGTAACTCATGTGCTTGAGCTTTGAGAAATTACGACTAAACTGGACATCATTTGACCACTGAGTGGATAGCAGCTTCAATTTGGAGATGTAAGTGCACAGTAGATCAGTAGGTGATTTCCTTGGATAACAGTGCTTGAGACTTTGCTTGCGCCTTAAAATAACAGAAGTATCTTCACCAGGACACTAGGACAAGTAGTCACTCACATTGAAGCTCAGAAGAAAGTACTTCAATGCCGATAAGGAGCTGATATTTTCCTGCGTGTCAACTCTCAAGTACGTCCTGGTCCTCAATAACATCATTGCAGTTCCACGTCATCGCTATTTGGCTTTGATTACGTTAAATTTAAAACTGAACACTTATAATGGGAAGTCAGTAAGAAGCTTCGTTAAAAGCCACCTACACCGATTTTAAGCGGGTAAGTAGTGCGTGACTCAATTGAACGGGATGGTTTGCACGAGAGCGCGGAACCACGTGCCTACCACGTTTTGGCATGTGCAAGGAGAATGACCATTTAATGAGAAACATTGTGGCAACCTACCATATGAACAAATATAGAAACCAATGCACACATAGATAGCAAAGTTAATTTAGAAAAGGGCGTCTTATGTGGATCAATAAAGTGTGACAATTAAATGTAGTCGGATTTCTAACGGCAAATAATCAAAATTTCCTTTTGTAATCAAAATTTATTTTCTCGTCTAGTTGTCCTCAACATGGATTAAATATCCTTGAATACGACCGGTCTTCTTTATCGACGAAGAGTAACTGTTAGCTCCAAAACTGCTTGAGTTTGCAACTAAGAGATCAAGAACTGTCAGGAGCACGCACATAAACTGGTGGCTTGTGATAGGATTTCGTGCGTCATCGAAAAGTTTAGGATGACAGACATTTTTACCTTCCTGCTGTATCAAAGTATTATGCCACGGGTTAGTGGGACCTCCGAGAACTAATGAAAAGTGGTTCATACACACTTTTTTTCAGCACATGACACAACAATTCCTATTTTGTAACTGGAAGTGTTAACTAAATCGTAATTGATTTATCAATCCGAATATTTCCCAATCTGAAATCATTGAAATCGGTTTCATATACGTTGGCGTTCGCTTGATAATCTGGTCACAACGACTAGCCCCCGAATCACACCTAACTTGAGATCTTGTGATCATGATAAGTTTCTCTCGTCCAAAAATTTCCTTAAATTAAGGATACCGAAATTTGAGGTGGTAAGTCCAAGCTAAATTTTCTCATTTCACCTTGAAAGCAACAATTATACATCAGAACTGACAGGATGAATATTTTGTGTCATGATTTATCATTTTTATGCAAACTAGGGAGGATACAATTATGAAACGCAACCTGACAGGTTATCAGCATTCTTTTCTACATGCTTCAATAAGAACTTTGCTGGAATCAGAGGTACAAGTTGGTTGCGCTGTACACGGTGACAATTCTAGTAGTTCGCGAGCTGGGTGAAATGTTTTGAGGGGCCAATATCAATATGTAGCAGCACCTGTTGATTAAATTTGTTCCGGAAATTTACGGAGAGTTTATAGTAAAATTATTAGGCACGTGACTTTATTTTTACAGATTTTTCTTTAAATTAATTCAATGTGGAAAATAGAGAACTAAGAACGTAATCTTGGAATTATTGGCCATCGTCTCCCATGACCTTGCGCTTTCTCTCAGGTAACTAACGAATTCCATCGAGAAAGGAACTTGCAAGCTTCAAGGCAATAACTTCATTGACAAATTTAAGCACATCGTCCAGCATTTTGAACCGCCTAACCACTAAGGCGTCCTGCAGCATTGACCGGAACGAGTGGTAGTCGGATGGGTCCAAGTCTGGTGAATACGCCATGGGAAGGAGAACTTCCCATCCCAAGTGCAAGAGGATCTTATGCGTAACGCGAGCAGCATGGGGTTGAGCGTTGTCATGAAGCAGTATGACTCGCCTGCTTCCTTGCAAAAAATGACATTTTTGATCGATGTCTTTGCTCAATTTGTTCAATTGTTGCCTCTAGCGTTGCGCAGCCACCATCTGACCGGTTGCCAGGAGTTAATAATAAAGTACACACGAGAACATTCATTAAATATTTTTTTTCGATGTTCATGTAACGGGATGCCCGGGATCTACCCACTAATTTTACGGTTGGAATTCTCTTAACAAAAATATGCTTTTCATCACACGTCACAAGTTCCCACAAGAAGTCCTTTTTTGCCACCTGGAAAGCAGTGAAAGTCGTATGTTCGCACATTTACCTAAGTTGTATTCTGCCAACACATACAAGATCCAACTTCTAAGTTTTAAATTTTTCTCATTTAACTTTACTTCAGGGCTCAACCACGCTGGTGACGTTGTGTCGTGTGTGGCGTTCGTGCCTGCGTATTTACACCTTAGATGTGTGAACTTCCAGACCTGGGTGTGAGGAAAATTCAGCATAAATGTTCGTGCGAATGAGGGGGTAGTTTGGGCTCCGCACGGATGGCGACATGCTGCGAAAAGGGGGACTCTGCGTCGGAGGTGGGGGGATCGGATTAAGGGGTGTGAATAAACACGACTCACAACATGACCGTTTGTGATTGACGCGACGTAAATGCGCCAATGAATTCTTTTTGGAAACCAAGTGTTTTGGTTTTATCTGCTCATTTATCTGATTATTTACATAGTTTATTCATTCTCGCGTACAAGCCCCCTTTCTTGATCTCTATTTCATTTATTCCGTTTTTTTCAAATGTCAGAGTCACTCCTGGCAAAAATAACTGGGCGCATTAAAAGTACATTTGCAACACCGACTTTTGTCTCAGCTGTAAATTCGATTGCACCAGGGATTGAAGTGATACAAATATTTGAAAAAGGATGTTCAGCCAGGAAGGCGTATTTGGAAGAGCTGTGGCTTTTGAACGATTCTTACGTCCAGGATCTTCAGCTGCTCCGTGCCTCATTCATTGCTTTATAATTTGCATCTCTTTCTGTCCGCAAATTTATGGAAATTATGAGCTGCGTGCAAGTGATGTTAGTCCTACTCCGAAATACGATGCGAAAATATCACGTAGAATAATAATCATATTTTTAAGACCTCCGTTGGATGTCCTAATGTTAAGCAATGGTATATTCTTTCCAGTTGTTATGATTTGGTGTTAGGGATGTTATTACTGTGCAACAAGTTACATTAGCCTGGACTGCTTTTAAAAGCTGCATTTTTAACTCCTAACTTTGTCTTAAACTTTCTTCATCTGTGCTTTCACCAAGTATTTACGTTGTTTAGTTCATCTAGTCATTAAGACTAGTAACTTATTTCTTCATCAGTGTCATTAAACACTCGTACTGGGAACAATTCGCCAATACTCCGCAAATCAAACTGGATATAGTTCATGGTGTTGGCATATCGTACTCAACACCGTTCTCACCTAAATGTTTACTGTTTCTGTCTCGATTAATACACATTTGTTATAAACGTAAAAACGACAAACGCAGAGCGAGTTAAAGAAATAGAATTGACTGCTAAAGGTGATAAAATGAAAGCTGCACAATCAATCAATTCAACATTCAGGATGTACAGTTATCCATCAGACCGACAATGCTCACACCCCCATTCCATGCCCTTTTCATGGTTTACTTCTTAGAAAGTTTGGTGGCATTACCAAACTTACCTCGCTTTTGTGCTTTGTATTTTTTTCCACAAGCTTTTCGATAAACAATGACCCGTGACAGTTAAGATGACTACTCCCAATGGGCACCTGAGCAGCTGCCTATTTTTAAAACGCGAGAGTGTGCATGTGACCTCTAGTCGACCGTGCGCCAATAAATGCGTCATTTCGTCAGCAGACAGTGAATTCGATCAAGCAAACCCTCCCGAATTTTCTTTGCCATAAAATGTTCAGCAATCGCTTCGTACGGCTGCCGTAGTTACCATTATTAGTAATACATGTTGGCATCCATTCGAAAAGGTTATGTGTAAAAATGCTAAGGAATCTTTTCCCATGGCCTCTCTAGAGCGTTATTTAAATCGAATGCAACGACATTTTGCACAAGTTATTTCATTTCTTTGATCGTCTATAGTATATTCGAAGCTCATCAGGATAAATGTCCGTGCGAATGATGATCCGCACGGATTGCGACATGCTGCGAAAAGGAGGACCCTGTGTCGGTGGCTGGAGTGATCGGATTAGCGAGCTTGAATCAACGCGATTCACAACAGTGCTATTATTATGTTATCATAATGTAAGCTGAATATATACCTATCGGAAAATGTCGCGTTGATTCACACCCATTAATTCGGTCTTTCCATTATCTTACACAATGACCCAATTTTCATAGCATTTCGTATGCCGCACTGAACCTCAAACGCCTCGTAAGCGCTAGCAATTATCCTGGATTATCACCACGGGAGATAACTTTCACCTATATCTCTATAAAGCACATCTATGACTTACGTTGTTTCACATTAAATAGCATTGCCTGTCCAGTGAGACTGACCAACATTTAACAACTTGTAAATATCCATTTGTTAAACAAGGAAAGATAATGTCGTATGAAATACATCGCTAAAATTCAGTTTCCCTTCATTATAAAAACTGTATTATTTTTTTTCCACGGCAAATTATTCCTTGTAAACATTATATTTCAATTGATTTACGGCCAAATTGTTATTCAAAGCAGATCATCAAAAGCAGCAGACTTAGAATACTTCTGGATATTTCAAAAAAAATAAATATTGCAAAACAATTTCGCTGTCGGCTTCTGAACTTTAATCGCCAGGGTAATTGTGTCAGACGCATTAACATTATTTGAATGAATAAAGTGGTCAAACGGATCAAAATAATTTAGTGACATGGAATTAAGTTGGAGTTGGCATCATTAATTATTGACTGAGGAGGCTGATAATACTTCATCAAGCAACATGTTTACCAGGGTGAAATGAGTATGAGCAAAGCTAAGCCGCGCACGACTGAGCCAGAAGCAAGCCCTCATGAAGAAAGCAATGACATTTGCTTGCTACCTTTAAATAACTGGTATCATTATCTAGTTTCGTGTAACGACACAAGCTAAAGACATATTAGCTGTCATTAGAAATTCAAATTTTAACTAATAGAGGTAAGAAAACTCTTTTTACTAATGGCAAAAATATTGCCATCTAAAACGATAATTTGACGTAATATCCAAAATCATATACTAATTAAGTGCATGAATATATCCGAATGAACTAGGAAACGGTCGCTTTAAAGACGTTCCCCTAATGTCAAGATTTATTATGTGTATAAATCTGAAAATTAATTTAATGACCACCTTCAAGCTTGCACTTTAGCGTGTTTAGAAGTACACACATCCTATTGTTTACTTGAGAAAACCTCGCTTGTCCTAGAGACCTGCACTCATGATTTGAACGAGCTACCACAGAACGACGTGCAATCGTGTAAGAAATCAAGCTCCTGACTGAGGACGTCCTCTATCGAGATTGCAAATGGTCGATGATTCACAGCAGTTTGGTAAACACATTTTTCTCTTAGAAAAAAGTAAAATAACTAAAACTACGAAATGGAATATCTTATCCTAGAATGAGGAATTAGTCAGATGAGTCGAGGAAGACAGCTACACCAATAACTAACAATAATTAATTGGTTGATAACTACGAACCAATTCATGTTTATAACATTGTTGTTGCATGCTTGCTTTTTCTGCAATCACGTAGTCAGCTAAACGTCAACATTTTCGTCTAAATAAATTGCAACAGAGGGTGTTTCTAAAAGGGCTTTAAGAGGTGATTTAGTGGTCTTGTGAAAGTGTCAAGGAATTGAGAATTTAACCTGTTTGATACTCCTGGCGTGAATGTGCACACAAAGCCATCCCACGTTCCGTTCCGCCAGTAGCCACAGCGACCTGCTATGAGGTCAGTTTCATGGCCACGTCCGACACGCCCTAAACAACGAAACGACCTTACACCAGTTCGCAGACCAATGCAGAACCGAGCCGTCACTGACGTATCAAACAGGCAGAACCCGATTCTAAAACGTCGACATGGCCGCCATTGTGAGGCTCACAACACCCGATGTCCATGCATATCCAAACTGTCATAATGCTTAGATGTACACGCTTGCTCACGTGTCTTCTTGTGATATTTCCAGTGACAAATAGCTTTACTGAGTCCCTTAGTACGACCCCGTCCAAGTAGCGAATACTTCTCAACAGCATAGCAGACTTCTGCTTTCACAATAGGTAAATTCTTTAAGCGGTCGAATTCAAGCCAAACACCGGCTTTTTCGTGTGTCTTCTGTTGAGTGCCTACGCAGACCATTAAACGATTTTAACCCATTTTGTTGCAGATTTGTTGAACCTGGAACACCTAAGAGCCCCAGACAAATCCGTCCTCTTTTCTTACTCCACTCCGCCGTGTCGACCAGAGCCCGAAGTCGTTGACTTTACAACCATAAATTAATGAAGCACCTTGTTTGGGTTCATTTCTTTCCTGCATTAACTTATTAATATTGTTGCAATAGGAACAACATTCTGAAGGGGTAAGCTGTGTAGCTAGGCGGATCGAAAATGAATGGTCGAAAAAAGACGAGTACATTATCAAATACCTCTCAAGGCGAGTACCCTCCGAACAACATAGATTAATATTTGATAAATTATATGCATTACCCAATATCTGTTGACACCACGCAAAATAAGAGAAGTGCAATACATCTGGCCTTGATTATCAAGAATGCCACGTGCAGCAGTCCCAAAAAATTCGTTTATGACTTAAAAATACGAGAACATATTGATGAAAATGCGCTTTACTGAAACAAAAGTGCGTCATCGGGTATGAGCCTCGTTTAAACATGCATTTCAACCAAAAACACGAATGACTGTACAACGCAGTAGAGGACTTCTAAAATCGTGATTGGTGGCTGTGCGAAAACGAGCAGAAGAGTGCAGTTTGGAGTTGTGGGGCGCCTCCATCAGTCCACTCTGTTGGCGTATCGCGCCGAGTAGAGCTCCTCGTAGGCGTCGGCCATGTGTAACTCGGCGGCCTGGTCCATGATGCTTGACTGCACCTCGTTCTGCCAGACCCTGTTTGCGTTTTGGCCCACAAGGTCGACAGCGATCTGATACACCGGATCTGTACGGAAAATGAGGAGTTTAAAAAAGTTTCAATTAATCTGTGAGATGAAAATTAAGGTAAACACACGCTCAGTCACACGCAAATGAAAGAATCATTTAAAAAATGTCTGGTGCCGCCAGTAACAGAGAGCGGGAGAAAGAAGTGTAGATAAGGAGAGAAAGACTTATGAATTTGGGCGATACCAATAGCGTGGAAATGCACTCCCTAAGGTTGTTATCCTAGAAGAAGAAAAACTCATCTCTACATCAGGAATACGTTATCACGGACAAGAAAACTCATGTGTATGCTGAATGTGGAACAAATACATCTTATAATGGGGGAAACATTGCTAAAACTTTGCAAAACCAATATTTTCTCCAATGCATTAAGCGAAATATTTCCGTCAATGCTAATTGTAAAATTACATTCGGACAATAGCAAATACGTTTTAGTTTTAGGATTCCAAATGTCACCAACGAAATGACACTAAAAGCATTCAGTCAGAAGCAGTAGGCATCGGCATATCACCGAAATCCGAGCAGCATCGCCCCTCCCTCCCCCCCCCACAAAAGACAGGAACAGGCCTTGCTGCAGCTTCACGATGACCACGGAGACTCAAGTAGCCCATTCAAGCCAATACTTGTGGCCGATTTCAGGAGTTTACCAGTACTCATTTTACCAATAGCGATCACTTGGGGTACCATTTTTTTACTACACGTAAAACGGGCAGCATGACAGCATAAGGCACAGCCAGGGTTGACTGAAGGCCATTTATCGAGCCAGCAAATGGCGAAATGAGTAAATTTAAGCAGACCACTTACTACATAGGGCCTTCGAGAAAACCCTACTATACGCAAAACATCTGAAGTGGATTCTTCCCCAAGTAAATTCCGATCACTTCCAGGTTAGTTTTACTTGAAAGGCTGACATGTGGTATTGCACCATATTTATCCGATACTGTAAATATGGTGCAATTAAGAAGGTTGTGATATTTCTACAGCTTCCATTTTTAATTTCAAATTTGACAATTTTTTGTATACAAGAGACGCTTTTTTGCCAAGTTCATAAACCTATACAAGTCAGAATTTGAGAGTCTAAGACGCCTTAGTATAGAATTACCTGAATGATTTCTATCACTAGTTTGGTAGAAGACACTCTAATGTTTACTTGTAGGCCCTAAAATCTGCCGATTCCAAATTAGTTTATGAGAAACAGTGGCACGTGGGAAAGGTTTAGTAAAAGAGAAAACGCCATTGAGCGAAGTCGTCAAAATGCAGCTTGATTTCCGCGATGCGCAGGTTTTATTCACCGGGTGGTGGGGGTTGCACAAATAGCAGGGAACACTGAGCTTTGACTAAATGGAAATTTTTTTCACATTGAAGGTACCACAAGTGATATCACTAATGGTAATTAAAAAATCGTCTTAGTCAAAGTTTAACACAGATAAATCTACATGGTATTTGCGGAGGTAAATACAGATATCCAAGAGGTACGTGACATCATTTTTTGGTTGTAAAAGCACAATATCCCTTTCGGGTACCACGAATATTTAAAGATTAGAAATCGAGGA
>UXSR01000993.1:0-12790 GCA_900604375.1 Mesocestoides corti | reverse complement strand
CTGACAACCCATTGCAGTTCTTCTTCCAGACAGTCAACGGCAGAGAACATGAGAACAAAGGGCTTAATGCTCAAGTTCGCCATTAGCTATGTACTTCCATCTCAAGAAACTACGCATTTGAACGGTGAGATCAAGTCAAAGTGAATGTTTCGTGGTCTCATTTAAAAAATACAGACAACTGTCAATATCAGTGTTGGGACAATTTTCAACGCCATGAAGCTACAATTAGGAGCAGTAGGAAATCAGCATGAATTGGTCGGCAATGTAACCACCAGGAAGAATGTATAAAGGTGTCTCTCTAGTAAGCGTTGCGAGCGATTCGGGGCGAATACTTGGATCAAGTGGACCGTTGTCCATGTCACTGCAAATTTCACTGTCGTGCCCCATTTCTGCAGAACCTCCGACAGTCAATGAGGACTTCTCTTGAAAGTAGACACTAAACTCGATGTGAAATTTAGCTATAGCCTTAGCCTCGGCGAATATAACTTGTCACCTACCTTTTAGAAACCGCATCGGACGAAAATACTCACGAAATCCTCTGGTTGGGAAGGAGTGTTGTCGGAAATCTCGTTGGTTTGCATTCAGTCTCTGGCATAGATTTCACATTCTCACTGCATGTCACCATCAACGCAAATCCTCAACTCCCCTCCTTTCATATGAGCATTTTTTCTGCATTATCATTACACGTATGTCTCGATGTTACCTCATTTATGACTCACACTTTCACGCTATAAATACATGTTCAAACACCACCCATGAAGCTCACACGATAACGACGACGAAAACGAGGACCTGGCCACGTCTTCAGATAAACGGTTGACTCTCTCTCCCTCTGTGGACTTCACCGTTGCTGGGCATTTAGTGATATATGGTGCCACAACATAATTTGAATCGGAAGGCAGTAGAGATTCATTTTAATTCAAATACTATTCACTGCCACTATCATTTTATTTCCTCACAGACCATATAAATTGTGCTACGCCGTCAGCTTATTCTCCCCTATGCATGTACTACCTCAATTCCCATGCCCGTTTCATTCATGAACTTGATGAAGTCATATGTTAAATTGTTGTTGTGTCTCGTCCTCTCGTGTCTTGTACATCTTCGTGAGTACACAAGTTAGTGTGTTCGGGCTAGATTCATATCAGTGGATCGGGCATAGTTTGAAACTACATGTCATGGGCCACAGCAGGACGGTTATATATTTTGGCAAATCTGCAAGCGTTCTCTTTACATGTCAGCTACCAAAGTGTGCGCGAATTTGTATTTAAATCTTATCTCCTACATTACAACGCTCCTCGTTAAACTGTGCTGCCAGGTTGCTTAATTTTGAGCCAAATGTTTGTCGAACAATTGACCAACAAATTTCGTGCTGACAAATGACGATCACATGACAAAAAATGCTTGCTTCAATAAAACCAGATGTTTTAAAAGATCTTCCAAACGGAACTGTGCTGCGATGTTGCTTGTTTCTAAGCCCTAGGTGAGTCGAAGAATTGACCGACAAACTTCGAGGTGACATATAACGAGCACATAACACGAATGCCTGCATTCGTGATACAAGAACTTTAAAGAGGTCTTCTAAACGTGGTGAGCACTGTGGACACTGCGATGGGGCTCCTTGGCTTGTCGTGTGCTTCCATTGGGCGTGTAGCATCAGCAACTAATTGGTGTTTGTAATCTATAGGCTACCTGTAGTAGTGGTTCCAAATAATCATCTGCTTAGAGCAATGCTCTGTTTCCAGGAGAGGATAAGGAAGATGTCCGAGTGGTCAAAATAATCGTTTTGAACGTAGGTGTCGAGAAGTTGCACGATTGCAGAGTGCCTGAATGAGTTGTTGTGGGACGATGCAGCACGAAGTACCCAAGAACGAGAAATGACAGCGACATCAGCTTATCCGATGCTACAACCGAGTTGTGTTGTTGACGGCATGTAGGAGTTCAGTGTTGCAGAAGGATTGATGTAATTTGGACCCACACAGTGTGGGCGAAGTGGGCGAATTACAAACGACTGAGCAGTCAGACGAATGAAACGCGTGTGGCGATGGGAACAGGGTAGTATATGAACAAGTGTGTGTGCATACGTAAACTTACGTCCGTCTGGCTGACGAACACACGGTGTGAAGGCTGTATTGTGTGCCAGAGCATGCATTAACCAGGCAGTGAATGCAAATAAATTCGCTTTATTACATTGTGCTAACATCATAAAAATTTGCACCGATTACAGTCTAAGTTGCCTCCTGTTGCTTTCATCACTGGAATCATTTACGTTTAAGAACGTTTCGGTCAGCCTGCAGCGGTCTAATTAAACGGATTCTCTCTATAGATATGGCAAGCTTCGGTTCCAAAAAAAGAAGCTGCTAACGCGTCAAGTGCATTGCGAATGATCTTGCTGATCGTCTCTGCCACCCTCACATTTGACAGAAACTGCACACGGAGAGAAAGATCGCAAAGATCGTCGCCGACCCACTCCGAGGACTTGATGATCCATGAAAGCTTTCAACTCAAAAACTTTTCCATTTGCAGGAACGATCTGCAGACGTCTATGAGCATGATTTACCTAAAAGCTGTCTTGGCTGATGTCGCAAAAATTACTTAACAGGTGCCACACACTCTGTGCCGAAATGCGCATACGGTGTGACGATCATCTGTCGAGGAAGCCAGCAGTCATGTCGAATCTTCATCGCTTAAATCATATATCACCTTTTCTGCTCACCACTCTATCTCAACTAATGACAACGGATTACCTCGTTTTTCCTGATCTCTCTGTTGGTCTATTCAATCACTGTCATCCACGATTCGAGTAAACGAAGGTTGTGCGTTGTAGAAAATCTATCGGTGTATGTCAGAGAGAGTAAAAACTCCCCGTCAGAAGTTTTACACCTGCCCAAGCATTGACGCTGCGATGTCGCGGTTAGCTTGGTTTATTTCTTTGCACCTAGTGCTTTTCTGCCTAAAACGTTGATTTAAATACACCTGGAAAACTCTTTACAACCGTTGGAACACCATTAGCACTGTCATGTTAAAATTGAGCCGAAAAACAAACATCGATATCTCTAGGTTACTAGTGAAAAAAAATTGGAAGGAATGACTTACCAATTTTCAATTGCTGAATAACACCATACGTTGAAAATATTAGCATATTTTCGATAATACAATTTAGTGGGTGGTGTTTTTTTACTTACGAGATGCAGACGTCAAGATGAATGCAAAAGATGGGCAAATATAGGCATCGCAAAATAAAATTGGGCAGGGGTTAAAATTTTCAAAACGCTGGATGTTGTAGTGGAGATTTCAATAGTAGTGAGAGATGTAGGAGACGTCGTAACTGGAGTACTGTTTAGTTGTTTGGGTTCTTTCGGAGACGCCTGTGTTTGGAATTGAAACGAATAAGACACTGCACTAGTTGTGCTATCAACTTTGTCAGTTATCTTTAAAGACGCGGTTGTTTGGAATTGTAGTGTAGAAGACACATGATTAGTTGTACTTGTTAGTTCTTCAGGCATCTTTGAAGACGTGGTTGTTTGGTATCGAGGTTTAAAAGACAATGCATTACTAGTAGTGTTCAGTTCTTCGGGTACCTTTGTAGACGCGGTTGAATGGTACTGAGGTGGAGAACACACTGTACTGCTTGTACTGTTCAGTTCTTCGGGTATTTTTAAAGACGTGGTTGTTTGAGATTGAGTTGATGTAGTCGATATGGAGATTGTAGTCATTTCTGGTTAAGCGCACTGATTTCTACGACATTCCAAACATGGGGTACAGTTATTGTAACTGTCCCCTGCGATGTACGGCCTGTCTTTAATTTCGTACCCGCTGGGTCTGTAAAGGATGTTCCGTTTAAACTATAGATTGGCCTATTACGTTTTCATTTAGACGATATTTTTATTAAACGTATTCAGTCACACATTATTGAATGCGCAAAATTATAGGTATGCGTTGTCATCGCAGTATTGTGCCGGGCACTCGTTGTATCCGCAGCCTACTTCCGTCGATTTTGCCCACACCATCTTTAGAAAACGATATGAGAATCTGTCGGAATTAGTTAGAAAACAGCACTGAACAATCTTTGCCTACGCAGTTGATAGTCGTCTGCAAATAAGTCATGCTTAATGACCGTTTATTACCTGTGACTTTGAACATTTATGATTGTGTATTAACTGAGAGAAAATGATGTGGTAGTTCGGTGTACGCGGTCGTGCATTTCAATCAGATGATTTCCTATCAAAATAATTCACGGGCTGAAATAATTTGTCTGATGATTCCGCATCGGTTATAGGTGATTTATGTCTACAATCATGTGACACCAAATTCACAGTTGAAGATCAGTAATTTATATTTTTTTAAACAAATAAAATACGCTCACTACTATTATCCAAATTTGCCGTCACAAGTGAATCGTGCCTGCTTTAGTCACAAATATCCCATTTCAGGTGTACCATAGCCCAGTGGGTCATTTATGATTTAAAATGAATTCATGAGCAAACGAAACTGCTTACCAATTTATAATAACTGCAGTTACCCTTGCAAGTGTTGTCAGCATAGTTGTTATTTTTTGCCTGGTTGGCATAAAAAACCGCAGTCTTGAAATGATTTTGCGAGCGTCCAGTTTTTTGAAGTAGCATGTTAGCACCATCAATGCTCGGGTACCAGAACAAACTTTTTGACACCCAATCAGCAGCTACTTTTTCCATTTCGTCAGAGTAGGTCTAAAAGGGACGCATGTGGGAAAATTACATATCTGAGTGAGAGCAAGTTTGCCATTGTTTGCAACAAGTTAGAGGCGCCTGCTGGTTTTCTGTCAATTGTTATAATTTGTATGGATATCTTAGCAACGCACCAGCATGTTTATATTGCTTGCGGTTGGTGTGACATTCTCACGCACCGCCGTGAACATCTAGACAATATCAACACGTTGAGAAGTTGTTGGTCTAGTGGTGGCGCACGCAAACCCAACTAGCGTCAGTAGAAAAATAAAAGTGTGCATCATTTCTGCGTTGCGGTCAAAACACACCTTATTTGTATGCAGCACATCTGTTGTAAATGCAAAAGCCGTATTTTTGCAGGTTATATAGTTTGATAAACGTGTGGGTTGATTGGACTCTGTTTCGTGGTAGCCTAGTTTGAGCACATGAAACCATCTTCACTTACACGGTAACTGCGCTTGTCCTTCCGATTAGTAAGTTGTGCTAAGTTGATTAGCTGCTTGACAATTAGCATTGTGTTACCTTTTCAAGGATAACTGCCAAAAATGCGAATTCTTTGTAGGCTCGGTTACCAATAACTGTGCAATCATGTGGCAAGTCTGGAAAGCAATTATCGTGGTTAAGCTTAATTTGCATGACAAAATGCACTTGTGCCTGCAATGACCAATTTAACAAGGAGAACAGACCGGGGGGAAGAACGCACAATGTCGCCTAGGCCGTGTTGTGGGCCCCAGAATGCGGCTAAAGTGAAGGCTGCACGCGGTTGTGAAACGCAGCACTCTGTCTAGGCGGCTGTAGTGACAGCACTATCTAGGGCGACTGTTCTTGGATTGTAAAACATTCCGTGTCTAAATGACCAAGGTTTGGGTAATGCCTATGTTGAGGTTTTGTTTATTCATGCTAACTGCATTATCAATATGATATTAATATTGACGATTTTCAGATAGCGGTTTTGGTTGAATATACTGCGTTTGATTATGTTTGATCGGGATGTTTAATGTGCTGTAGCTGCAAAATTGAACAGGAGCTATAGCTAGTGAGCAGGAACATGACAAGTGTAGAAACTACTTACAGTGTCAGCAATGCAAAACCCGACATAGGTAAAATTGGTAGGAGTTTTTTGGACAGCGTTTTCACACGCACCCACTTCGACACATGAACAGAGCACTTAAGGTGTGTTTGGAAGAGTGAAATCTGTTAGCGGGAATTCCCTTCTTTAGTAAAGCGATCAGGCAAGTTGATGTAGTTGACCATGTTTGCCAGTTTGAAGCGCGAATAGGCCATGTGAAGTGAAAAGAGCCCAGATGGCAGATTGCTAGTTTGTGCGAATTAGCTCATTCAACTTCGTCATTTGTACAAATCAACCTTCTGCAACACTGGTTCCTGTCTCGTTAATAGTTAAATAATGCTGATGCAAATTATGTTACAGACTTACGCATCAGCATCTCATATGTGCAAATGCTCTAGTGTAACACATCATCAACAGATTGACGCAGGCCGCCCATTTTTGCTGACATGAAGGCGACGTTTTTGCTAATTCGTTGCCACACCCTCTAAACGACAGTGTAGCATAAGAAGCACTAGACTATTGAAATCGTCTGAAAACAGATTTGTTTTGATTTTAAACTTTGATGCAGACGATATATTACCATCATCATCCTCAAAATCTAATCCACCCGATTTTTTTTCTTTCCTACTGGTAAAAATTATGGTGCAAAAGGCGTATCAATCTGTAGTTGCACTGTTTATAATCCACTTTAGGTCGCTAGGATAGATAAGTCTGGTTTTAATGCCTGCTGTTGTTGTCACGCCGTTCTCAGATAACCACTATTTGGAATGTAGTTTACGCTAATCTCCCATCACCTAAACGACGGCTTAGCATAACAGGCACCTGACTGGCAGAGTGATTTGAATTTTAATTCCTTGAAGACGAATTTTAGTGAAATTTTAATATATTATTTCTCTCATTCATTTCCACATCCTCTAAAAGGTGGTGCAGCATAGCAGGCACCAGACTAGGCAGTGTGGTTTGGAAGTTTAACTCTGCTGATTCATTTGATGGAATTTCATATTGTGTGAACCCGTGAGCACAGATGTGCTTGTGAATGCACTTGAGTCACGCTCTCTGCAAAGTAATATCCTCGTGCAACGAGTTGTGCGGATATGAAGATTCTCATTCGTGGATGAGATAAATGGTCTAAATTAGTCAGTGATTGATTTCCGCGGTCATGACTGCGTCTTCTACCTTGACCTACACAAGTTGTACTATCTGACAAGTCACTTGCATTTAGGCTAAGACGATTAGCGTTCTCTACACTGGTTCTGGTCTTGTCTTGTCTTGCATCAGCGTGTTTATGTAAGTGGTCTCATTGGTTCAAGGGCATACGCGACACCAAGGTTGAATTTGCAGATTGCTAGTTTGTGTGAACGAGCTCAACCATTTTTCTTTCATTTTGTGATAGTAGTGAATTATTGCGTTGCAGGCGATGTCTCCATAAAGTGTTGGTGAACAGTCAACATGCGAATGAATGTTATTAAAAATTACAATACATTAGAGCAGAATGGTTTTGCTTTTTGCAATTTCAGAAAGCAGGATATTGGAAACAACTCGTGTTACTCTAGGCACCTGTGGCACACATGAATTAAATTAAATGTGACACATGACACACACTTGAGTTAGCAAAAAATGAATTTGTGATTTGTGAAAATCAACCTTCTGCAACACTGCTTTCTCTCTTATTAATAGCTAAATAATCCTAAGAAAATGATCGTCAGAATGCAGAGTTTTGTTACAGCCTTGCACATCATCATCTCACATGTGCAAGTACTCTACTGTGATACATCATCAGCAGATTGACGCAGGCAGCCCATTTTCACTGACATGATAGCGACGTGCATGCTTATTTGATTTCACATCCTCTAAACGACAGTGAACATCACAAGCACTAGACTTTTGAACTCTTGGGAAACTAGATTCGTTTTGATTTTGAGCGTTGACTCAGACAAGACATCATTATCATCCTCAAAACACAAACAATCGGAATTTTTTTCCTCTTGGTGAAATTTGTAGTGCAAAGCTTGCATTAATCAATTTTATTATGTTTATAAACTGCTGTGGGTTGCAAAAATAAATTAGTCAGGTTTTAAAGCTAGCTGTTACTGTCACGCCCTTTCTGAAGAATCACGATTAAGAATGAAGTTCTCGTTAATCTCCTATTACCTTAACGACGGCGGAGCATAACAGGCACCTGACAGTCAGGGTGGTGTGTATTTCAGTTTTGAAATGACGTTTCTTTGTATAATGGTAGTGAATTGTTGCTGATTCCTGCTCACATCGTCTAAATGACAGTGGGTATAACAGGCACCTGACAGACAGAATGGTGGGAAGTGTGACTCTGTTGACTTAGTTGATGGAATTTCCCAATATGTGAAAAGCCCGAGCACACATTTGCTTGTGGCTAAAATTGAGTCGCGCACTCTGCAAAGCAATATATTCGTGCAGCGAGTTGTACAGATATAAGGATTTTTATTCCCGGATGCGAGAGATGGCTTAAGATAGACGGTGATTGATTTCCGCGATGATGACTGCGACCTCTAGTAGGAAATCTACTCACCGAGCAGGTCGCAAGTCACTGAGAATTGAGCTATCTAATGCTCACATAAATTATTTTGCAATCGTTACTGGCATTGGTCTACATCTTTACGAATTGAGCTTAAGCGCATTGACCGTACACTGACCAAGACATTCAGACTGCGTGAGGCTGGTTCACAACGAAGATCGACATCAGGTAACGTCATGCACCTCGTCGTACTCAGCGTCATTGAATTCAGTCTCCATCTCTTTTGTTTCTCAAGACGTTTCTTTATCTCCCAGTGTGATTCTGAGGCATTAACGTGTTGGTGTGGTCTGTTCTTCAAGATGTAATTCACGACGCCAATCATGCATTGGATGTCGTTCCGTGTCAACAGATGACAGAATCAAGCCTTGTCAAGGCCATCATCTACTCACATTGGACTAGGCCGCTTGCATGCCAATCGAAATTCAAATGAACTCTCAGTGGTGATGAATTTATGACTTTAGTGGAATTGCTGAATTACCCCAAAAGAAACACATGGTGTCACTTTAAATTGCGATGTCTCCAAGGTATCCGTAGATTAACTGAGGCGTTTACCATCAACAACTAACCACACTGCATAATAAACCAGGAAACTAAATTTAGCTCTAACTGGTAAATCACAATGGGGGAATTTGTGTTCAACCGAGGTAGTGTATAACCTTGCCCATGTGCAACACTCATAACCCTAACCAGAAGGCGCAACACGATGCAAAGTAGATAAGAATCTTTAAGTTATTTCCGTGTCAACTCGTTACATCCAATTATAAACAATGGTTTTATTGCACTAGGAGCAGCATTTGTATTTGCCAGCACGTCACTTGAGGTGACGGTTGATACGGAAAAAGTGAAATGTGGTCTGAGGCTAAACGTTTGTGGCATCTACGCTTTAACTTGTCTCTTTTACTAGAGGCAAGTACGATCTGTTTAATGCCTTTCAATTTTCAAATTGAAAAATGCAACGACCGCATGCTAAACAATGCGTTTCAGCATGACATCTCTTTGTGAACTTTAAAATCAGGCTCTGAAATGTCGATAATTTTTTTTTGTTAAATAAATTCGTTCCTGGATTTGGCGTAAGGAGCAATAGCCTACTATATCAAGATTACTTGCTGATGTGAATTACGGTGGCATCGACAAGTGTGAAGATCACTCGTCCATTTGCGATGTTTGATGGCACTTGAGCAAGCTCGGGAATTTGGATAGTTTGTCAATGAAATTTGTGCATCTAGTAATCAGTCAACAATTTTGTCTTTGCATTTCTTTCAAGCTGCTGTTGTTGTTAACGATGTTTTGGTTGTATTGAAGGCTGCACGAATGTTCACTGACGCTGTCCTTTACCTACACACTGCAACGCCCAACCAAACACGACAGAATCATTCCCGGGTGAATCGCAACTTCAATCAACCTGCGCATTTAGTAAAAACTAACACCTTAGAGCACGATTTGCTGTAAAAATTGCAGCGTCCTTTGCACACAGAATTGACCGAATTACCAGGAAAGAGATCTTTCAGCACCACCACCACCACCACAAACGAGCAAACCAACTGACCCATATAACTTGTCAGGTAATTGTCTTTGGGCGACAGAGATTTTGCTTACACCAACCTCGTTATCACACCACGGAATACCACTTTAGCAGCTGCTCCATTTTGCACCGGTTGGCGTGAGTTTGCTGTGCATGCAAGACTTCGAGGAAAAGGAAATTATGACTGCCGACACCAATGTTCAACCGAGTTTGGCGTCATCTCAACTGCCCTGTGTCAACTGATTACGACAAGATCAAGCACCGTGGCGACCACTTGCCTCGCCTTAGCAAACATCTTATTCAGAGAACGCTCCTTCACATTGATTTTTACGCTGATCTTCCTTGAACTTCTTCAACATGCCTTCAGGTAGGCGTGAATGCGGCAGCGGTGGCGTTTAATCACCAGCTGCCACCACGCCTTGAAACAGTTAAATTCAAGCGCGCTGATGACATTCGATTGCTGCTTGCAGGAGATCGCCTTGCAACGACGGTCGATTCGATGAGTATGCAGAAGAAATTCAGTCGACAAAATTGCACCAATTCACAACTGGCTCATTGTATCTACTATGTAGAAATGAGTAGCATGGCATTTGTTCTCCAAGGGACTCGCTACAATGACGCATTTAATCTGCTTGCATCTTCTTGAATTTGTCCCCATAAAGCCGCACATTGCATTGATGACAGGGAAACTTCAGTAGTTCACCTTCATTACGCTTTTAGCTGATGCTGCTGCTACTGATGCAATAATACGACAATGTCTGTGCATTTTGTGACACGCATAACGCAGAATTGGGAAAATATATTTACTATGGAAACCACAGCACTAAATGGCGCGCGGAAGGTTAATAAAGAGACTAAACAAGGAGAATAATTAATCAATTTTTGAAAACAACCATAAAAGAACGAAAAGATGGTAATTTCAAGAATCTCAAGAATAGTAGGAATACTGCTAGCATCCAACATCTCAAAAGGCACTAATCTGGGTTCAATTTGTCAAATTTCTGGAAATTAAGCATTGAGGTCAATTGACGTATTTTCATGACTCGTACTCATTACTTCAAAATACCTCTTGTGGACATTAAAACGAGGCAATGAAGAGGGCAGCAATGGCAGCAAATGCCACTTCCAGTGACCAGAATTGTGACGAGAATGGAGCTGTTTGATTATTCACACTGAAACGTGTGGTGAGCAGTGATGTACAACCTACGTGAAGGTGATTCCTGCGCTGCCCACATTCACCATGTCAGTGCTCGGATTGGTCTCACTGTAGCAAATTACAGTTAGGTGCCGAAAATTTGCAATTTACAGGTTTGAATGCTCTATCTCACACTGACTGCTCAAGGCAAACGTGCAAGATGTCTTGAGCGATCCCAATCCACTCTTATATATCTCAATGTTTGGGTCAAGATTTTCTTCGCAAACCTTTCTGCCCAACTTTATTTTATAAATCGTGGTTAGGGCCAGAGTTAGCTGCCGCGAATTAAGACGTCGAAATGTGCGATTTAGTTGGATTTGGACCTGCGAAACCTGTCTGGCGTCGATTCAATATCGGGGGACTGTAGCCAAAATCCCTTACTCGATTTATACCACGTAACAACCACGACAATAAATTCGTGCAAGTAAAGTTAATAATTAGACTGATCAAGACTGCGATTCTTTAGAAAAATAGGCAACGACGGATAGCGTTAAAATCAACTAGGAATATTTGCGTGCATGTTGCTCCATTTATGTTTCATGGATTTGATGACGATCTTCCATTTGAGTTTCCTCTCTTTTTGTGGCCACATCCAAGCACAGATTTCAAGGTGATGGGGTTCTGATTTTGCAGCGCATTCGTGGCGCTCTTGTGTGATTCCGTCCCTCAGATCCAGGAGAAAGCTCCAAAAACCAATTTTTTTATTAATGAAGTACGGTCGGGTGCGCACGTATAGAAAGGCAGGACTATTTCGTTTTCAAATACCTAAGCTCACTAACGCATAGTAAAAAGCAGATTTATAAATACAAAAAAGCAGCCGTCAAACACTGGAAAGAAAATTCTGATTTGTGCTCATTACATATGGATAAGAAATCCAAAAAAACATAAGCTAGGCAAACGAGCACGAAAGATGCGTATTTGTGGGATTTGGAAATGCGAAACCTGTTTGGGGCCGGTTCAATAACAGGGGAGTAGAGTTAACACCCCTTGCTTGAAATATGCTAGGTGACAACCACGACATTAAATTCGTGCAAGTGAAGTTAATAACTAGACTGATCACGATTGCAATTCTTAAGACAAATTGACTAAGTGAACCCGCATTGAATTAAACCAGGAATATTTGTGAACAAGTTACTCCATTGGTGCATTTGAGGAACTGATGATAATCTTTCAGTTTGAGTTTCTACTCTTTTCGTGCCCTCTCTGTAGGACAGATGTCACGTGGTTCGCATTCTGTTTCTGCAGCGCACTTATGGCGCTCTGTATTGTTTCCGAACCTAAGAGCCAGCAGAATACACCCAAAGCCTGTTATGTAACCGAATGAAGCACAGTCAAGTTCCCACGTATGAAAAGGCAGTACCGATTCCGTTTTCTAACAACAGGGCTCCACAACGCTAGGCAATAAGCCCAACTATAAATGCAAAAGAGAAATTGGTCAAAGCTAAAAAGAAAAATCGGATTTGAGCTCGGTAGAGGACGATTAGTAAACCAAATAAATATAGGCCAGTCAAACGGGCACAACTGAGCTAATATTATTTACACTGTTAATCTGCTCCACATCGTTCGTCATTGGTGTATACTGGCAGGATAATTAACCCCATAATCACAGGTAGGTTGCACATTGGACACCAGTGTACTGGATCAGAATTAATAGCAAGTGGGCCACATGCTGTAGCCATCAATTTGTGGACACATCCAGCAAATCGGTAACAATTTCAGCAAATTGGCTTAATCATATCGCTGTTGG
>UXSR01000992.1:0-12840 GCA_900604375.1 Mesocestoides corti | reverse complement strand
TAATTACCTTGGCAATTGGCTTCTTACATCTAATGTTCGCAGAAAACTTGTCACGGTCATCTGTCGATCATGACTGACTACTCGCATTCCCTTCACCGTCTTGTGGATTGACTTTTCTTCAGTGACTTTCGCTCGTGACTCGTATACTTACCCATACACCGTGACACACGACTACCTCGCGACGTATCGTAGGTTGGTGTGAATTAGTGAAGGCGTCTTCAACCCAAAGCATCCAAAACCTGCACTGGATCAAAACACGTCTTGAAGCTCCTGGACAAAAACCTCGTACAACGAAATCTCTCCAAACTAACGCCAACGTTTTCAACAAGGGCATTAACCACTGGAGACCAATGTTTTTTCAGCTAAGGGATAACAATGTCTTGGTTTTGACAGAGACGGATCCCGCAACTGCGAGAGACATGAACTTTGAACACTGTGAAATTGCTGATAACCAAAACCACAAGTAACTGCTGTAAGAAGCATGAGCCACCGAAGCTCACTGAACAGCATCCGCCAGCAAAACAATACCGCAAGGAATAAATAAATGAAAACGAAAACAAACCAAAACAATAAGAATTGATCTACAATAAGGTACCACGGTTCCAAGCACAAACCTCACCCACATTTATCCGCGTTTAGTGATTCCTGAAATCTAGTTTGAATGCACCTACGACGATATTCTACTGTATCTAATACGTATGCAATGCCTTCAAACTACCTGAATGCTGCGATGGCATATCTCCGAAAAAACCCTTTATCACACTGTGAAAGCAGAATAACACGACAGGACTAAAATCAACCCTACATTTCTAGGTGTCATGCTGTCTCTGTGAAAATTGCACTCCTATCAGTACACACTTAATTGCTGTCAGCTTATCCCACCTGATCGTATTCATGCAATTAACCTGCCTCGCTTTTCTACTTCTCCTAGGTTGTCGAGGTAGCAATTTACCAGTCTGTCTTTGTGTAGGAGAATTTAACTATACTCGAACACACAATAAACCACCAACAGTACAGACCACGGTCCACGACTCAACGTGGACGAAGGTGGGCGAGAAGCATGGGATTGCGCTGTAGAAACCAGATCCACAGCCGCGGCAAGTTGATCACATGAGTGCATACAAATCACGACGTCATCGTTAACATTACTCAAACTCACCACACAGGCATTCACATGGTCCTCGATTTCTTGCAACAATTCCTCCAGGAGTGAAATTAGCGACCCATCCAGAACCTGTTCCACTGTCCACATGGTATATACGAAGGGTTCTTCTAACAGCCACGTTGGTTGGCTTTCCTGCAGAAACACACCGCATCATTTTTACTACTCCCACGTTTTTAGTACACATAGCTGCACCAACTTACTTCCAATTTGCCTCGATACTTGGCGGCTTCACCACAAACACGAAAGTACGTTTCGAGAAGACGGTGACCACGCACCCGAAGACTGCCTGCCAGCACGGCTTGTGGGTTCCAACGATGCCAGGCCTCCGGAGCCCGAAATTTTTGGCGCGACCACATGTATTCGAGGCTGATAAAAGCATCACGCGAGACCTTACAACACAATAACCAAAAAACCAACTGAGCAATACCACACTCCTCTCCAATAAATCCCACCTTGCCACGTCTTTGACTGGAACACGGAAAAGTCGCAACTGGTGGCTTTCAGCAAAGCCTAATCATTTCACTCGTTTCCTCGGTTTGACCATTCAGTGATTGGGCAGTTTCGGCTTCGAACATCTCCAAAACATTCAGGGGCATGTTGATTCTGAGAATCTTCGAGTAGTATTTAAACCTCCCCCCCCCAAACTCCAATCTAAGTTAGTGCAAATACATATTTTTTCGTAGGGTGAACCAGAAGACACTGCCCTCCCCGTTATCCGCACAATGTAATCGGACCAAGTCAACCTGGCGGCTCAGGTGCGTTTCGAGACCGCAACCAATTCCGACCGCGACGCAACTCCTGGCCCTCCTGGCAGTCAACCTCACGGCCACCAGCCAGGCACACAGTGTGATTCGAATTGGGCTCGGCCACTGGATGCCCAAATGACAGTTTGGCTCTGAAGGCACGAGTCGCGCTAATCAGTGTTGAGAGTTCAGAAACACGAGGCCTGGGCAAACACTACAAAGCTACACTTGTTATTAATTAGACGAGTTTAAAGAAGATCTTAAGGGTGATACGCGTGACCAGGAACACTTGTTGCAAGTACTTTCGCGACTGTTCCAGTCTTAATAAATGTACGCCTGAGTCATGTCTATGTAAACTTGTCGCTGTTCAGAGATGAGGTCATTTGGACTGACTTTTTCGTTGTGCACTTTCCAACGCAGTTAACTTTAACTACTTTTTTTGCTTAAGAACATTTAATGGTCTTGTGGGGTGCAACTGGCGTGATTAAAATTGGCATGCAAGGTAGTCGTAATCTACGATTGTGTGATGCCTACGCACAGGCCTTGTGGGATTCGTAGTGTAGTGATCGGCTTGGCGCTGTCTGCTGTTTCAGGGCTAGTCAAGATGGCGCAGCTAGCTCGGAGCCTTGCATTCTTTCCTATTCAGCTTTACTTAAAACCACATTTGAGGCTTTTACGCAGAGAAGAGGAATAGCTAACATTCATTTAGATTGAATTCCAAACAGCGATTGCCCTTCAAAATTGGTGTTGTCAGAGGGAGTTATGTTTTGAATTATTTACAGGCCACCATGGCTACGTTAGCCAGGGGAACTAAAAAGCGGTATGCTTGTGGCGTTTTGACGAGTCACAACATCAACCTGAGACTGGAATTGGCCAAAGAGTGACGCAAGCGTATGCAGCACCTGTACCGATCCCATGCGAATAGCACCATGCTTTAGCCGTGTGCATCTGTGTCCAAGTAATCAACAGCTAGTTGAAAGGCACTGAACAGGAAATCATTCAGAGGTAACGCAGATGTAAGTAGGACATTGAGCGCTTGGAGTAATAAATTAGCAAGGCTTGCCAAAAACGATTAGCAATAAATCAAGCAGATACAGGACATACCGGATGAGGGGTGGTAACGCCAAGGGTGAAAATATTGGCTGGTATTTGCCACAGGTCACCCCAATGACAATTTGCACAAAAAAATTTTCCTGAGTAGTAGCAGAGTTGGGCCGGACTCGTGTCTGTCGGTCCCGCCTCCTGGACGCAACTTGCAACAACCCTCGCGTCTGTGTGGGTCAGCACAGGGCCCAATTTGGATGAATACAAACCAGCTACTTCTTCCATCACCTTGCTTAGGCATTTGAGGTTGAACTTCTCCGCTGTCGACGCGTGCTCCAGCCTCCTGATGCTTTCGAGCATTTCGGCAGATGGAGGAGAGTGGCGATGATGACTTGAGAAAGCATCGTGTGGAGACACGGTCCGTGACGGAAGTTGATCTAATTGAGGCGGACGAAGACGAACGCGACAGCTCCAGCAATGCCAGGACTGTTTCGACAGACTGGCGCCAAGGTAGGATAGTTTAGAAGCCTCCACAGTCTGTATAGTCGAGGCGGGGCACGAGCGGAGGAGACCGCGAACGCATGCTGGGGAGTCGTGGCAGGCAACGGAGCAAGCGCGACACAGGAGGACACTGCCCGCCGGCGACTTGACACTCCGACAACAAGACTCGCAAACTTTCCATAGAAGACGAAGGGCAGAAATCGCATGGAATGTATGACCTTTCACAATTGTTGGCGAGGCGGATGGGGCTACCTCAGTGGGACTCTGGACATCCGTGTACATGCCTAGGTGGTGCTCACGTTCCTAGGCACAAATAATATACTGGCTTTAGTGATTAGCCAAAATTTTGGATTTTCGTCTTGGTATTGAGGTGATTACCTGCTATTACGGCTCAAGCATCTGTACGTGAAAAAATGTGGAATGGAAGTTTTACTTCAAAATGCAAGATGAAAAGCAGGCACGGTTGCTATTTATGAACTGTGGTGGAACTGCTATGATAAAGAAACGCCTGACATCGGCTAGGCCATTAATTGAAGGCAGTGGTGAGTGTTTTTTTTTAATAAATACCGAATTTTTCACACCCAGATACGCCCCAACCTTGATTTGGTTTTATTTAGCTTTATGAAATAATTAGCATTATTTCGGTGTTGCATTAGACAAAAAATTGAAGTGTCTGATATAGTAGGCTGAATTCTACCCAGCATATTCAGCTTGATACAACCGCTGGACCAAAGTTATTCACCAAAATCTTAACACATTCTGTTTGCGTTGACGCTAAAAACCATTGTGTGATGTCTCCGCATCTGAAGGAAGGCAAGGACGCCAACACTGAAATAAACATGATGCATTATTAATACCTTCATGTTGTGTAAAAGTCTTCGTAGCTCGACAAGCCGCTTGAGAAGGAATTTCTGATAGGCCTGTGGTTTGTCATGTGAAGTCAGGTACATGCGTTTACACTGCTGAACATATTCATCCAGTTCATGGACTGACAACTGTATCCCAGCGTCCAACTAAGACAGAAAGAAGGACTATTTATGTAAAAGATGATAGGAAGTTGACACTACTTTGATTAGGCTGGATGCACGGATTTAGGCATACATGGTCCCTAACCTTAATCGCATAATCTACCTTCCCAAGTGATCAAAAATGAGAACATCGCAGGCAAACATGGCTATCCAAATAAATCCAAATATTAATTTTTTTGATCACCGTACCCAAGGAATCGCCTGACGGGCAAAATTTACACGCACGTAATGGACTTATGTGCAGAGAGCCGCACACATGGGAATCATTCCTTAATAGTAAGTGACCACAAAACGTGAGATTTCAAACCCTGTCGACTAAGGAGGATACAAGTATCGATGCCATTTCGGTTAGTCTATAATGAGCTTAATACGAGACTTCCCAAAAATATTCCTCATCCATGTTTGTTAAATTACTTAAATTAACAATTGAATTTAGTGATTCCTTTTATTTTTTTTTGAATTTATCGGATACAAAGGAAAGTTGATAAGACACACGCTCTATCAGTGGCAGGTACATTGCAATACAAACAATGACATAAACGAAGTGTAGAATCTCAGTAGCAAGCATAAGACTCCAAACAGCCAAACCTTGCCACGTGAGAGACATGGGAATATTAAACAGAACTGTAAAGAAGATAGATTTGACGGAATACCATATTTTCCCCAAGAATTGTCAATACAAGAGAACGTGAAATCAGACTGAAACAACCCCAACAGGGGCATTAGCACACGGGGTGACCTGAGGATTTCAATTTTAGACTGTCTTTTCACCATGAGTTGATGAAACAGTAACCCAGGGCTTCGTCCCAAGTGAAATAACAATTGAAGGAAAAACATGTTAGTGGCAGAAAACCAGCTAAACTCTACCTGAAGACTGAAAGCCAAAAAAACGAAAGGTACCATCAACAAAACCACGATTTCTGCCCAAGTGTAAATTTCCGTCGAATGATTAGGCCGGCTATGGACAATAAAACTCCTGATTCCATACGTTAGAGTGTCTATGTGTACTCTAGTTTAGATGCAATGTTCAAAGCAACAACAGAGTTGCGATTTAAACGTACGAATGATTCGTCGAAAACCCGGCTCAATTTTTCACCTTCTGATACATCGTCCACTATACAGATACAATGCAATTTAAATTACGTACTTGTTAATCCAAAATGATTTTTTATTGAAGATGAAGAAACATCATTGCAATTATCCACGTGGTTATGGTGTGATAGAAACTCAGACCCCATTGCAGAAGCCAAATAGCAACTGCAGCTGTGGAATTGTAGTGTGGCGACGGATCAAGGCGCAGACATATTGGACCACCTGGCCTCAGCCAATCCTGTCTCTGTTTTCCAATGGCATGGGAGGAAGATAAGCAGGCAACCAGAGAAGGACACGACTGAGGAGCAGTATATAAGGAACGGCGTGGCCAACGTGGTGGACACGGATGGAAGGCGCTTGACGTGGGGCTCTGGCTTGTGATTGGTCAATAGAGCGTGTTCTGTTGTACCGGTCTTTTTGCGATAAGGGCTTGGGAAATCTACATTGGTGGTAGCGGATGCGTTCGAATAACGCGAATCGAAATCCAGCAATTCCTCTTCTATGGACAACAGCGGCAAAAACCCTTAGATGCCAGCTGGAGATGTCATGGTGGTCATCCGATGTCCAATACTCTGGATCCATTGACATTACCCGGGATTAGGACTACTGCATCTGAAGAGGCATTGGCAACTCAGCGACGACGACTTGGATAGTAAAAGCCAGATGGACTGCAACTGTGAATGAACCTAAGATGGATGAAGAGTCCTTCCTGCAAGTCTACAAGAGCAAAGTCCCTCGTCAACTATTCGCATGGGCCACTATCCTGCCAGATGTGGGGTGTTGGGAATGTCGAACTGGATATTTTATCAATGCTGGATATCAACAACAGTGCAAGGAACCAAGCCAGAAGCTGAGGCCACCTTCACTCGTGAGGGGTAGGCAGTGTGGCGACGTATTTGGGCGCAGACATAGTGGACCACCTGGCCTCGGGCAATCCTGTGTCTCTCTGCATGCCAATGGGATGCGAGGAAGATAGGCAGCCAACTAGAGGAAGACTCGAATGAGGAGCAGTATATAATGAGGCTCGAGGCCAGCGTGGTGGACTCGGATGGACGGTGCCTGACGAGTGGTTCTGGCTTGTGGTCGGTCAATAAAGCCTGTCTGGTTCACCAGTCTTCATCATACTTGGGCTCGAGCGTTCTACAGTTTTGTATAATAGCAGATATAATTGATCGTGTACAATTAGGGAATTATTTTCAGGTGGCGGCTGTCTGCGTAAACGTCCATTAAATGTGTGTAAATTTTGTCCGTCAAAAGATTCCTTGATTACGGTGATCAAACGATTAATATTTGGATTTGTCTGGATAGCCATGCTTGCCGTGATATTCTCATATTTGATCACTTGTGAAGGTAGATTATTCGACTAATGTCAGGGACAAGGTAAGCTTAAATTCGCGACTCCGACATCGTCAAAGTAGTGTATTCCCAATAATTTAGATTGGAGTTTAAGAGAGAGTTAAAAAGTACTCGAAGATTCTCAGAATCGACTTGCCCCTGAATATTTTCGGTGCGTTCAAAGCCGAACCTGGCCAGCCACTGAATGGTAAAACCGAGGAAACGGGTAAAATGAGGAGGCTATGTTGAAAGCCACCAGTTACGACTTTTCCGTGTTCCAGTCAAAAGCGTGTTCCACGAGACGTTGAAAAGAATGCGATTAGTCAGTCATGATCGACAGATGACCGTGACAAGTTTTCTGCGAACATTAGATGTAAGAAGCCAATTGCCAAGGTAATTATCACGGTTTCTGTCAAATTGTGGGCTTCCATCAAAGTGGTCAGTCAACATTGGGAGGTTTTATGTCTCATCTATTCGCTGTTAATGGCGAATTCTGTTGGATAGGCAGCACTCGAGTGCATGGTTTTGTGCGGCGTCACGTGTTGACAAGTCTCTCGAATCCGAAGCATTAGCGTAGCCAACCACGCGTGGTAAGTGGTAGTCACGGGATGCTGGGTGCTCAGTTGACGCTTTTTCACCAAAAGGCCCTATTGGTATGACATGTAGGTGATAATGCTCAGTTGCCAGACTGTTGTACTTGTATACATGCCTTGGCGAATTGAGCAGGCTGAAAGATCCACATGGTGGATTTGGGTTCCATGGTTGCGACAAAATAAGACGTTGTGATTTGCTAGTGACCCGGTTGCCACGTCTCGCGTCAGTCCTAATTAGGATATCTTCTGATTTGCTAGTGAGTGTGCATCGAACTATTTGGACGCGTTTCCCGCGTCTCGTGTCAGTCCTAATTAGGAGTTGTGTGCTAATGGCATACGTGGAAATGCTTCCACATGGGAAGTCTGATCGAGGCTCATCCACTGTACACTGTCGAGTTGGCCAAATAGAGGTGAGTGTGGATGAGTGGGAATCGCTGTGTGGTTGGCTTGTTGATTTGTCTCTAGAGGCTCACCGTCTACCGCTGAAGAGGTAGTCAACATCGATGGGATTTCTGGCGATGACAGCCACTGGGTTTGTCTGTGACTCCGACAGGTGTTTGGATGTCTCTTTCTCCATGGTGCAGACACATTTCACGCGTTTTGATATGTGTCCTAGTCGATGTGGCTCTTTCATCAACCGACTACTCTCCGAATTGGAACGTTGTGATTAATCGGTTCAAGCAGTTCGAACTAATCGGCATGAGGTGTCGGAAGGTGATGTGTTTGTGGGTGGCGCTGCCCGAGTGGTAGAAGGCGTGCTTTACCTAATCGACACTGAAGAGTGTGGATTTGGGAGTGTTGATGGTGTCGTAGATTTGTGGTTTTACTGCAGACGCAGCTGCTTACAAATGATAATGTTCGCTGATATCCTTGTAAGTCAAGCCCTCAGTGGATGGTCAAGTGGTGGCACCACGTGTCAGCAACGACCGTGTCGTGAATCGTGTTGATTCACGTCCAATAACCCAGTCGTCGCAGCCTCCAAGACACGCCCCCATTTTCACGCATTGCCCGTCAGTCATGTGAGGCGGCTGGTTCATTCATCCCTCTGAATGTATCACCACCACCACCACCACCACCACCACCCACTTTGATCATGTGACCTCACAGACGCCTGTGTTCATTTTTACATGTCCATTCAACTGTAAAAGTATACGGACACAACTTGGTTGAGGTGTCGAGTGAACGTTTGTGCCCTTCTCAACTCTGGTCTCCTTTATCTCTGCGGGAACACAGGGTAACGTATTCGGCCTAGATTGTCGCGGTGGCCCCGGCGTGGTTCAGACAACATGCCGGGGCTTTCAACAACCGTTTATTCAAGCCTGAGTCAATGCCCAAAAGTCAGTAATCAAGTTTATGTGTGCACGATTATCAGCCAATGTACTATCAGTGAGCTATCTGATATAGATCTCCGACACAAACAAGTGGTTTTGGGTTGAATGCGTGGCAATCGACTGATATCATCTGATGGTGAGGAGGAAGTTGCACGGTGCACGGCGCGACGATCGATCGGCAGCACGGACAATCCATCAAACAGCCTGCCAAGTAGCATCAATCGCTGCTCCACTCAACCCTAATCGGACCGTGAATTTGGTGCTGAATGGAATAGTGAAATGCAAGGGTGCCATTTTGAAGAAGACGAATATTAATCAATTCGTTAGAGAGTGGGCTACAGAGGGGTGTGGTCAGATCGCCATTGTGAGCATCGTCGTGTTTTTGTGCTGATATTTGATTTTGGTGCGAGCATTGATGCTGTAGGGCGAGTCCTCTATGAGACAATTCCAGACCATCAGCAGCAACACTTTACCTTGCTCAAATGCGACGTGGTACTGTAAATTGTGCATTTGATTCCACCACACTCTGACTCCAAATGTGAAAATTTGTTTGGGTCTGCCTGTGTCTTACGTGCATGCGCTTCATGACCTAATCGGGATCCCTGTAGATCGTTAAAGTCAAGCTTAGCCAACATCACCACCGTGGCCGCCTCCGGCTCCGCCTTCGCCACGAAGGGATAGTGTGCAATCCTGTTGAGTAATAAGCGACCCAACCACAAAGCGACTGTAGTGGGCGAATGAATGTAGTTTAGAGTGGAGGCGTTTTTTGCAAGTGGAAGACGACCGATCTGTTGTTCTTCAATTGATAATGGGTTTAGCCCATAAAATGTACATCAACGTGATCTCGTCTCGATGGTTGTCATGCAGGATTGCATTCATTGTCATCGGCATGGTTGTGAACACGTTAGTCATGTGAGTGGTGGGTTGAGATTGCCAGTGCTGGCGTGAAGTACACCATTAGGCATCACAGAAGTGACCCACGAACAAATGCCACCTGGTGCGCTCTAAAGAACAGATTAATGGGAACGCGTTAGTGTTTCTAGAACTTCCGCTGTCAGTGTGTGGTAAGCGTGCGCGTGCCTCTCGGGACTTGCAAGGCGAACGAAAGTGGCTGTCTGCTTCACGGCAAGGGCCAATCGCGTGTAGGTTGTTCGTGTCCTCGTCACAGAGTGCGTCAGCCATTACATTGGCTGGGTGATTATGTTAGCGCTTACCTCCCACCCACCGAAATTATGGTTGCGCACGCTGCCCGTGCGACGTATCCCAGACGCATGCTGCAGGCCTGCCTTTGAGAGTAACCGACACTGGAACACGCAAGCATTTCTGCCCATTTCTGTTTGATCGTGTCTGATGGACTGATTGACAGGGTCTGAGGAAGATACTGGCATGGTGTCAAGGGGGGAGTAGCTTCAAATGGGATTTTTTTTCAGGAAGGTTTGCGAAGCCGCGTCGATTGGCCACGAGTGGACTGCCCTCAAGTTCAATGGTTAGACTCTTCGTTGATGTCTCACGTGCGGACATTGTAAATTGGTTGTTGGCATTGTTGACTGTTGGTCGGAGATTATGCTTGTGTAGGTGTTGACACACATACGGCTGCAGCAAACGAACCAATGCTATTGCAGAATAGACGGCCGTGCGGACCTTTAATGCGCATCATTGTTATTGGGATTTGTGGTTGTTGACGAAGAAAAGGGTTGTGAGTGCACCGAAGGCAGGAACAGGCCTACCTAGGAGCGCCTTGTCGTTTGTGTGCGTTGGGTGATGTTGCGCACAACCTGTGATACCTGCTGTCCCGAGTTTGTGACTAGGTGTCAGGGGCAGGCATGCTCACATAGTGTAGCCCGGTGCATGTGGAGAAATAGCGTGGGTTGGCATTGCACCCAACACGTGCTTTGTGCATTTCATTAGTCAATGGCAGACGCCTTTTGCCGATACAGTTAATGCAGTACCGCTTGGCTGTGTTTAGCTCCAACCAGGGCCATGGCTCGTGCGGAAGCAACCGTTTTTGACGCGACGAGCATTTGTGGCCGCAGAGCAATGTGCATTTGTGGAGCCTTGGTTAGCGGCGTGATTGTGGCATCTGAATGAGTTTGGTTTCAGGCTGGTTGGGGAAATGGAGTGAGTAGTAGAATAAATATTTGCATGCCACTTTGTCGTAGAGTCAATTTGCTCAGTGTTAAATTGGGCCTGGTCTGTAGCAGGCGGCCATCATTTCTGAATTAGTTCTGTTTTGTAAACAGACTCGTACTCTTTCCGAAAGATCGTAACTAGGTAGAGTTGTGCTCGCAGTCTTGCGAACAGTTGCATTGACCTTATTTGGAATGTCATCCCCTTCACTGCTCACATGAGGGAGGTGTGTGTGTGATCAACCCGATCTGTTACGCCTCCCCACGCATATCCTCCTTTGATAACCTCCGATTTCACTCAAGTGTAAACTTGACGATGGTGTAAGAGTTGTAACAACTGAGGAGGAGTGTAGTGTTTTACAAAGGGGGCGAGTTTGGGTAGGTGTAAAATACTTCCAGCATGAGTGAAGTTGCCTAGTGTCGTTTACTTGTGGTCAGTTTATTAGGCTATCTAGGTCGTTTGACTAGATCGAGATTGTGATTGTTACTGGCACTCATCCAGGCATCGTTTGGAGTGATGTTACTCTGAAGTAGTAATGTGTTGTTTTAGATTTGCATGTCATTTTGTCAGACAATTTGTCTGGTTTGTCGGAAGGCCTGTCCTCAGCCTCACCAGCACTGCGCCGCGGTTTGTTCCGTCTGCCACAACGTCGTCCACAGGTGAGCCAGTTTCTAAGATTTAGTTGGTTGCCAAAATTTAATGGGGAGCTAGGAAGTGTTTCGTAAGCTGAACCCGTACTGTTCACCCCCCAAGCACATAAACTCATGGGAGTTGCTTTGACTGCACTGCACCGTCACTTGCAGGACACCTACGCACACGTCAGCATGTCTGTTACTTATGCTTCTGACTGCAGAAGTGTCTAAATTCGGTGGATAGATGTTATTGGGAATAGCGCAGAGGTATTTGTTAGCGAACGGACCTCCGTGACATGCTTTGTGGACTTGTTGAATTCGACTCTTAATTAGACACGTCTGTAGACCGAGGCAAGTGAGAGGACTATAGAAGGAGGGAGCCTATTTCAAGGAGGGCAATCAGCACTCGTACCGCGCAGTGCTGGAGTGTTTGAGGTAAAAACAGACTGGCGACGTGTAATGAATGACTGACTTCTAAAACCGTGTTCTACTCGAGTGGAATCACTGGGAGCTGAAGTGAAGAGAGGGGCTCCAGATACTAGCACTGTTTAGACGTGGATAGCTGTTGTCAGGCCGTTTACAAGTGACAGAGACTCATGTGGTTGGCAGGTGAATGCACTGGTGTTACCCAGTGTAGCATCCAGTTGGTGACATTAGTTTAGGGTACTTGATGGGGGAGGACAGATTAGGGGAGCACGGGTCCTGCTCATGCCTAGAAGCCAGCAAGAGGATAATTCCAGTCCTACAGTGGGCATTCTTTTTAAACCATATTCCCTTCCAAGAGGTTGAACAGACTGGTGGTTGGATAGAAGGTAATTGGTGAGCTCACCTGGAGATTGTGTGTGTGTGTGTGTGCATAAGCTCAGTAGTTTTCCACCCACGACATGACTTGGCAGTGGATTATTTCACCTCTCCCCTATATGATGCGTCACTGGTAATAGGCCTTGTGCAACGAGATGTGCTCGTTTAACGAGGCCACTCTGGACCGCGTCGCGAGTGAGGGTGGTACAGCTAGCGTGGTTGGGATGAGTTCGCAAAAGTGCTGTCATCCGCATGGGTAGCGCGGATGCAAAATGTGCGAGACTCGTGGTGATGACTGGATTGTTTTGTTCGTGAAGACACCTCTGCAAAATGCCCACTGTTGTGAAGCGCGTGTCGAACCTGCAACCTCAACATTCATCAGTGGCAGATTATTCCTTAGCCGTTTTGAAGCTTGTCGTGTTCGGCTTTCGGAGACAATGAGACACGC
>UXSR01000991.1:0-12852 GCA_900604375.1 Mesocestoides corti | reverse complement strand
CCGGTATTAGTCAAGCGTAATCGGACCAGGGTTAACTCAGTGGTCGCGGCGTTTTTCAAGACCACATGCTGGGGCCCACAACAAATTGTTGTCACCTGTAGGTTTCTGGTGGAAACAAGAGGTACGAGAATAAAAAACATTTTTTTGTCAAAATCACACAATCATTGATTACCAGAGCTTAATATGCGATATTTCGAATTTATGCAACACCCTTTTGACTAGATTTTTAAGCCGTTATTCTTTAGCTCTTAGCATTCAGATTTATCGTGGCCGACGGACAGCAGCAGCTGACATTAATGTGGTATTTGTCGACACCATGTATCAGGAAATAAAGCAATTGACAAGGATTTACATAAATATCCAAATTTCCAAAGTTGATTGGAATGGCAACCCCCCATTGCAAAATCCAGTATTTTAACGCAATAACCATGTTCTACCAGCTTCAACAACTAATTTACTTGTGTTGCTGATTTCGCCTGTTAGTAAGATGGTTCCTCAAAGAGGATCTTCATTAAAATAATGGAGAAGCATTCGTCAACAAATCGGTTGAGTTAATCGGAGTTCACACCGCTTTTATTAAAGCCTAAGGAATCCATTTCGAGTCAAACCTATTTCTAAATCTTATCTGACCTCTAGCAATGAACAATAGCCGAACGACAGCCACACGACTCTCACCAAAAGCATGGCTAAACTACTACATCATTATCTAGATCCCACTTTGTTGATTCAAATTGATTTAACCAATATTGCAAGAGCATTGCTTCTCATCAAATTTAGGATCTGATCATCCATAAAATTAAACTCTCACCTCGATGGAAGTGGTTCTTGGGACAGAGAATTCTTCTCACTTACACTTTAACCGCCATGGCCAGATTCAAGCACCCACGCTAAACGCATACTCAAGGCAACGTGTGAGCTAGGGCACACGCAACCGTGTTCAACAATTGCAGCTTTCGGCACTCTACAGCTACTGAGCCACACAGTTTATTCAGATCCTTCTACAAGATTAACGATTGGACTGTCATTCGCATGCTACATCCATTCATCTATACAGCAGCAGCATCGCATTAAAACATCATGGTCCTGAGACTAAAAAGAACGACATTTTTTTATCGACGCATGCCTATTGTCTCCGAACATTTCCAGTGATTTCCCCAAACAAAAGTCTTAACTTTACTGATTCAAACAGGACCACCCTTAAATTATGCTATGTTCTCAGTTTAAGTAAATATTCAAAATACGAAAATCTGTAAGTGAATGGAATCTCGTCAACACATGCTTTCCCTCAATATGGTTTCCGTGACAATTAGAACGGTAACAGTGCTGTCCACGCATAATAAGCGTCAATGTTCAGCGGTAAGTTGAGAGTACGCAGTTTTTAATTATCCCTACACTACATTGAATAGCTATCCCAGAAGTTGTCGAATAATTGCAAGATTATTGATACAGCGCACAAAAGTTTATTTGATACAATGTTAAACAGAAGTAACAGTTCAAAGACTGGACGAAAAGAGTAAGATCTAAATGACTTTCGCTTTGTTTAAGTCACTCTCCATAGCATCAGCTTTCTAAAACTACGAATAAGGGATACCGGATATTTATAACTGTAGTAACCAAGATTTTTAATTTTGAGGTCCTAAAAATTTTATATCGTTAACCAGAATGGTAGTTGGCAGATTCACGTAGGTTACTTTTGTTAATGAGCGTGGAAAACCTATATTAATCAAAAGTCAACCTCTAAAGAAATATGAATATTCGGCATTGGAATTTTGTGGAATTCATTTTGGAAAAATATTTAATTCTTCATCAATCAAACGCAAAATAAAGGCTAAGGATGGGGAGTGGACACCACCCCACAAATTAACTTACGTCACTTTAAAAAACTCCTCATGAGCGCAACATTGAATTGTTTTACGGTTTTTCTAGGGAACAGGGAAATGTGTACAAGGTCATCAAATTCCTGGTACAGCAGTCGGACCCTAAGCTGCTGTCAGTGTGTTTATGGAATCATCGACTGCTAGAATTAGCTATTTTTAAAAAACCAGCAGCTATTAACTGGTCCATGCATTACTTTTGGATGTGTTAGCCATTTGCAATACGATGAAAGGACGATATTGACTCCTCGACAGCAAAAATTGTATTGCATACAACTCCGCTTAAGGTAGCCACAAACCGACCACAAAAATGAATGTCCATCTTCATTTTAAGTCGACCAGTAAAAGAGCTTCATGAAGTAAATTTAATTAACCCCAACAACAATTTGCGATGTCTTCTTTAAATCTTTGTGTCGATAGTGTCAACAAGCCTTTACAACCACCTTGCAATGGCCCCTTTAAGGTTATACCACGCGCAAACTTTCACAAATTGACAGAAATGGGGCACAGGACGCTGTAAACGTAGACCTTCTCAAAGTTAATTACACAGGTGACACCAATGACCCTTAATAACACTTTAACAACTACGATCATACTCTACACCCTCCACTAGCCCCACCCTGTCCCACCCACTCGTTATGGCCGACCCTCTTAGACCCATTGTCCGCTTTGCTAATTCGGCAATTTTCGAGCGTTTAACGCGTCTCGCAGCCAACACTTTTAGGTGAGAATATCTCTGAACTGTCCACGTATGAATATGAGTGAAGACCAAGCACAAATTGATCAAATATTAATGATTCTTGGCCACAGGGAACAGACACTATTGACTCATGCTTTCTTATAAAAAGTGCGAGCTGTAAAGTCGATTATACAAATTGCTTTACAAGAGTACCTCAAAGTTCAGTCCACCGCCATTAGATCCTAACGAATCACTAAGTTTTTGTCGATCACAACCGTATCCCAATAATATTCACTATGATTTATACATCATTAACATTACTTGAGCAAAGTGTGACTGATGAAATAAGGTTAGGCCAGTATTGGAAGTATTATTACGAAAATGTTTAATGCCATCCAATCCAGAAGTGCGCATTCATTTACATCTCGGCACTGTGTCAAAAAGGTACTGAATTTATTGTGTTGGTACACACATTATTGGAAACTATCCACTTTTTGAAAAAAAAACCTTTAAAGAAGCATAAAGCTAGTTAAATTTTATGCGGCATGATTGAGAAGCAACGCAATTGGAAAGACTAATTTTGTATAAAATACAATCAACTTATGCTTCGAGTATAGTCAGATAATAACTGCTGACAATTCAGGAAGTTAATTGTTCGAACAAATGGTTATATTGAATAGGCATTAGTTCATAAACAACAAAAATGTAGGTTAGCAGTGAATTAACATCTGTAATAAAATTTCTTTGACTAGCTGGTTAACAGTGGCTCATCCGATAATATAAACGAAGCGAGAAAATGTCAAGGTAGGAAAGTTTCACCATTGACGAAATTAGGCGTGACATTTCTCACAGAATCAAAATCCGATAAGTACCGACGACACTCACATAAATTTTGTCCCCAAAGTACTGTTTGTCTGCAAATCTTTACCCAAATTGGCAACCCAAATGAAGAAAACTCTAAAAAGTGACATAAACGTGGGTCGCGTTTTGATTCTTGATGGAATTTTTCCAGCTTTTGACAACTTCCTCCATAGCAAAATAAGCGGCTAAAAAATTATATAATAAAATACGAACCTGCACGTGCAATTTTCTGGCCCAATGCCTGAGCAGGTTGACATTAATTTAGGTGAAAAATTGTTAAGCTGAACTTCAACAACAGTTTCAAACGTATTGTAAGGAGGAACAGGCTCATTGTCTACATCACGACGACTAATTTTGCGCTTTTTAAACCGATCTTCCTCCTCGTCATCGTCTCGGTCAACTTCGTCCACATAATCTTCATCTAAACCATAACACACGCAATTTCCATTACTCACAAAGCCGAACTGCACCCATTCCAAGAATAAACAACAGTACTACTTTTTCATTCATTTCATAAAAATAGACAATTAGGCGTTGACATCTAAAAGACAAATGCCACAATAAATTTAGACCACTTACAAAACCATAAACTTTGCGCACAAGAGGGCGCACACAAATTAATTACAATGGTACGTACAAACGAATGTTACTTATACGATGTATAGCTTTTTTAGATGCATATTTGTTTTAATTTTTTTAAAAAGAACGTTAGTACTATAATACAACTTATATGAAGTCAAACGGTTGCCAAATTTAAATTACTCGAAACAAGTGTATTCGGGATTTCTTGCCCAATGCACTCGAAAAAAATGACTCCTACTTATTAGTCTACATACCAATTTTAAATATAAAGCATTAATGAATACAAAACAAGGACTATGTATTAATTAGCACTTACTCTGTGTAAAGTATGTTGAAGAATAAAGTCTTTAAGCTCATGACCGAAACAATCGCGCTGAATTACCTATTAAATAATGAGGAAACATGGCTTGCGATAATGCAAACATGGAATCGAAAAATCTATGTAACAATAAACTGGCAACAGTACACTTTTACAGCATTTAGGTTGATACTAATTTCTGGAGACTGTTGACAAGATCAAAAGGTGTCTTCAGTAGCAAAGCTCATTAAATGAACAAATTGCTAGTAGTGGGAGAGAATAGAGGAGTACTGAGTAGAGCGGCTGAGGTTAAGGCTCATTCGTAAACCAGTATAGTGCATCTGTTTCTTAAAGAATATACATTAGTATTCAAAGTGCTTGGTGTAAATATTGATATTCTCTCAATGTCTTCTTACTTCTTTGACTAACTTTGGGATTTAGTCAGCTCACGCAGTATATAGTCATTGTTATTTTTATAAATTTGTTCCCATTTATCGTCTTCTGTTGTTACTGTTTTATGATCGCCTTTGTGTGTCTGCTGACTTGCCTCAGAATGTGTTGGTTATAGCGTGTCAAGAGCATCAACGGTCGAGTTATGCTAATCACGCCCCTTAATGGATACTTTAGGGTCGAAGAATTTGGCGTGTGCAAATGCATTTGAAATGACATCAGATTTGTCCAATTTCCCTAGACAATTTAGCATTGACTAACTCTTTACATCTTTTGAACTGAAATCCTAAGCTCCTGTGGGCATAGCCTTAGAGAAATGTTTATTTGTTTTAAGATTCTCGACAGTCAATTCCTCACTATGGTACATATTGAAATCATGTGCTGGTATATGAATTTTAGAAGGGCAGACACGTTTACCTATGTAAGTTTTTTGGCGATTTTTTTATGCAGCCAAGATGCCAATTTAAAAGTGTAGTGTGATTTGATACAGTTCTCTGCATCCAAATTTTTGAACAAATACTTGACGAATGGCGATCCTTAGCAACTTGACATTTTAACGAGTACCGCAGATGAATCCATGTCTTATAGAATCAATGAAAGCCTTTTTCGTGTTTTAAGGATAGAAAATTAGACACTTGTCATGTTAATGGCATTTTCGTTCAAGAACGGCAAAGCAAAGTTTACCGATCAGGTTGCTGCTCACTTGAACTGGAGTAAAACTAGCATTTTTTCACACCAGCGTCCGTATTTATTAATTCACTTCCTGCTTAAAGTGTAAATGAATGAGAATAGTTTTGTACTATTTGCCATATGGGTATTGATATATCTGCAGCTTTGTTTATAATTTTCCTGGAACCGCTTAAAATTTACCCAGTAGATGCTCGGAACTCAATCGATACCCTACCTGAAATTGTGTTTGCATTATTTCTTACATGCCTAGCGCTCAACGCTAATTGTCTGTCTGGTCTATTTTTAAAGCACATTGCCTAACATAACGCTTATACTTCACTTATCTGTTCATTTTTTCTATTTATTAAGATATTGGCGGGTCTTAGAAATGACGGATCAAAAAAAGTGAGCAGGTATTTATTACAAACTTGATGTAGTTGCGATTGATTACTAAGTGTAACGAAATATAAAGGTATTTTCGGTTTTTATGAAGGCCTGTCTTTTTTATCTATGGGGGTACTTCGCGATAACTTAACCGATCTAGATTCAAAGCAATGGCCCTGGGCGTGGTTAAAGCCAACACGCAGGTGCCCTCAACTAGTTTTCAGTAGCCATACTGCGCAGGATCGACGTCGTAGGTGAAGAGAGTCGCTTGACTGACAAAGTAGGTCTTATCTCCCTGCGTCGCGAGGGTCACTGGTTTATTTCTAAGCGACATGAATCAGTTTTAGTTTTTGTTTGTGAAAGAAAGTGGAAGAAAAAATTTAGGGAATTTGTGAGCACTAGCGTGTTCGGGGAGGGAAGGGTTAATTGTGATTTGGGTATTTAGAGGAAGGGTGAATATGCACTTTTGGAATCTATCTCGATCCAGAGAATCTGAATTCCGAGCTCAGCTGGGGTAGTTGCAAGCGGCAGAGGGTGTAAAGCCTGTGGCGAGCACGGTTATCAATCGCGAGCAAACGCAGTGTGCAAGTACAAGCAAACACAGTTCATTCGATTATTCGTGAATGAACTCCACGCAACTAGCTGAGTTCAGAGATTAAGGCTTAGCAAAGGTATATAAACACATCTGCTATCCTGTAAACCAGCACACTCCGCTACTGCTTTAATAAATTGGTTGAGCAACTGTTTATCTGCAGTTCTACTATACTTTCGATCGGGCCGTGTCAACGTAAATTGTCGGCCATGGTGTGGTTTCTAAAACCGCACCGGGGCCCACTACAAGCCTCTCCCTAATTAAGAGAAAGGAAATACCTTTAAGGATTCTGGCCGGAAGGCTACATATAACTTCAGGTGTCCAGTAATGAAATGATAAATCTGGCACGGTCGCCTAAGAATCTAGGGCTTAACGATGGCATGTTAGTGGTAACGTTGTCTTTTAAGTGGAACCAAGGATGAAACTGAACAGGTTCGATTTGGTAGATGTAATTGTTAATCCGAGTAATAAGTTGCCTTTCCATTTAATATATGCTACTGATGAATGCAGGGCATAGAGGGAAAAATAGCTGGAGAAAAAACTGTAAAATTTTTCATAACTACTTTACGCATTAATAATTAGACAGTGAATGGTGAAAGTGAATGCTACAAAACATTTGCAAAATCCTTGCTTTCGATGTTATAGTTGACAGGTGGGATGAATTTTACTTATCACACCATAAAAGATGCCGTACGTTTGGTAACCTCTCTTCATTTATGTACCTTTATAGTCCTGCCCAGCCGTTTGCTCGTGGATTTAGCCAAAAATTTGTGAACCCTGAAGCCCTTTCACCGACTATTCTCCCTTCTTGCATCTTATTTTGCACCCCGAATGAACCTTATTAAAAATACAGCTGTCTTCTTCCTTCGCTTGTATTCGAATGCCCTCATGCCCCTCACCTGGTCTCCCCTTTTCACTAGGTCGTACGTTAGCGCAACAGATACCGTTAGAATTGAAATGTTTTAGTATTTCAGTTAGGTTTTCTGTTTAGTCGATTAATGCATGCTAGATTGTGTCTCAATTATTTAAACAAATAAAGCCAACGTTTGTTATAATTGATATGTACTTGTCGAACCGTGTTCAGTTTGTCTAGATCTTGTCGGAAATGTCGTGCTCCGGGTACGTAATCTTCTTCCATGTGCGCTTTAACCAATTGACCGCAGTAGCTTAATTCTGTTGATAGTGTTATTTTTAACTCTAAGCTGCTGGATTTTTCCAATGTGATGGCGTCTTGAGACCCTAATGATGACATTATTTGTACTACTCGATTTAAAGCTCAAGTAGACAATAGTCGGTTAGTAAAATGCCCTGTTATTTAATTATCCGAATAAGTATGAGGTATTCACTGTCCATAAAATGTTATTTTTCTTCTACTTTTGTGTGCAAATCTTTGATTTGTACAAATCCTTTTATTTCTTTTACCCACCCCCCACACATGTTCCTTTGCTGTGCTGAGTCCGACTTTTACGTTTTGCCATTATTCATGTCCTATAATTTGTGCTTTTTGTCTTTGGCTTATTGCTCATCAGTAAAACGTTATAGACATTTGACTTATCTCAAATACAAAACAATTACTGCTCTATCTGGTTGTATATGCGCATTGTCATTGTCATTCCGTCACGTTTTAATCCTGTAACCATACATGGAGTGGAAAACAAGTGAATGCTGGTTATCGAGTTTCTTGGTGCACTTATTTTTTAGATGTGATATCGGACTGATTGGCTTGGCTGTAATGGGCCAAAATCTGGTGTTAAACATGCTCGACCATGGCTTTAAAGTACGTTGCTTTTGTTGGGCGAAATTCCTGATGTCTTTTAGGTCTGTGTGTTTAACCGCACCGTTTCTAAGGTTGATGAATTCTTAAACCGAGAAAAAGAAAGAAAAAACTTATGTGGTGCTAAAACCGCTGCCGAATTAGTTAAGTGTTTGGCAAAGCCACGGAAAGTAATGCTACTTGTGAAAGCGGGTCAAGCAGTTGATGACTTTATTGAAACTCTGGTAAGTCACTTAGGCTTCTAACCGGAATTTCACACCACATTTTTATTTTTTTTATTCTTATTCCTTGGAATAAATTCAGTGCTACTTATGCGAACCTTCGTAATGATCACTGCAAGGCTTAATTGTCCAAGCACTTGCGAAAAATGTGAATGTGTGAATAATTTTTTAAAGTATGTTACTTAATGTTATTGGAGCATAGAACACTTGTGATTTTATTTTTTCAACGCCTATGCAATATTGCTTCAATCGTGACAACCGAAAGGTGATTGGTCTTGATAACCACTTAAAGCGCCAGGAATTCTCGCTCAGTGACTTCATGATTTTTGCACAATCATAGTGCAGGTCATGATAAATTCATTCTGGATAAAAATGTGTAACGAGCTTGGTTGTACTAAATTAGGGTCAAGTCACTCGTGTCTGTGATGTTGAAGCCTCATTTAATAGAGGTTTGTCAGAATGTCTATTTGACTTGTGTTTTGTATCACACTTTTCTGAATGTTAATTCACGTTCTTTTAAGGGATATTTACTTTAGGCTTGAAGTGCCAATTGAAAAAATCAAGCAATTCAGCCTTCTATATCCACATAATGCAAGCGTTCTCGTTTAAAGGGATTTTGGCGTCTGCGGTGGTCTTACCTAAGTCAGTGTGTACCGGAAATAATTTAATCAGTCATTCCTCTCTCCTATTTTTTGTGGTGGGTGATCTGCTAAATGTCGCCAGTAGCTTTGTATTTATTCCCCCCGGAAATGGTTTCTAAAGTAATTCTTTACATGACTACATATTTCGGATTAACATTACTACTTTTTGTTAGGTGATTTGGCTGCTATTGTTGTATTTAGGTGCCTCTCCTGGATCCGGGTGATATCATCATTGACGGAGGGAACTCCGCTTTTACGGATACCGATCGTAGATGCAAGTATTTAGAGTCGAAGGGCTTGCTGTTTGTGGGTTCGGGAGTCAGCGGCGGAGAAGAGGGCGCGCGTCATGGACCTAGTCTTATGCCCGGTGGGAATCCCAGAGCCTGGTGAGTCCAACGCATCTACCAACAAGCACCTCATTATATGGGGCTTGCTTGTTGAGCCGCAAGCTTACTTGTTAAGCCTTTTGTGTATGTCAACATGGCTGTGCTTGGTTAATCGAGGGATCTGCATTTCGAGTACATTATTACCAATCATTAGTGAACACATGTTCATTCGATTTTCTTGAATTCACTTCACGTATCGATATTCGTTCACAGGTCGAATGTCAAGTATTCCTATAAAAACTAAGGCCTTGTCACGCTGATCGTCTGCTCTCTTAATAGCCCTATAAACGAAGGCATCTTGCCACAGCAATCTTACTAAGGCTAAAATTCTAAACTCACCATCGAAATTGAAGTAACGTCTATTTTTGGGCTAGCATAATGCTTAAACATCTATACACCTACTTTTTACGGATACATTCAAAGGTGGCCTTTGCCTTCCCTGAGCAAGTTTAGTGTTGATACTAACAGTTGAACCGTAAATCTTCAAATCCTAATTTCAAGTCCACTTAAAGAGATACGCAAATCGGGAAGTTGATTTTTAATTCGTGTTCTTCTGTTACTTTTTAAAACTTTCGCCAGGCCCCATATCAAGAACATATTCCAGTCTATTTCGGCAAAGGTCGAAACAGGCGAGCCGTGTTGCGATTGGGTAAGCATTCATTCCCCCGTTAGGAATGTACCAGCCCCCACTCTTGACTTCCCATTAAATATCGAAACCAGTTGAATCTGCGCAGTTTTTCATCCTGTTTAGTCGTTCTTGTATCTTATTGTTTAAATTTATAAAAAATCATTCACTTCACTGTAGACTATACTGGTGCCTACTCCGAACCAATATGTACTGTTATAGTAATAACGGTGATTGAAGCAAATCAAACAGTAGTACTGTTTCAATTTTGACTTCTGTTTTTGTTAAACAAATAATTAAGATTTTAGGTCGGAGCTGATGGTTTTTCTGCTGAACTAAGTTGTGATCATTTAACCAAGTCCACGCTTCCACTTTGTGTCAAATATAAGACCTTGTTTACTTTTCCATTTCTATAGGCAGGAAGCGGTGGAGCCGGTCACTTCGTTAAAATGGTTCACAATGGAATAGAATATGGCGACATGCAGTTGATTTCGGAGGCGTATTCACTGCTTACAAATTACCTTCGCCTCTCAATTTCAGAGGCCTCAAAGGTGCGTGATCCTATAATTTCGTTAAAGCTTAGCTGGTACCTTTTTCCTCTGTCGAGCAAATTACGCCAAGTTACGATGGTGATAGCGTCTGTCGTAGATTAATCAACGATCGGGGCCACGTCATATCAAGGAACGAACCATTTGTCTTTTTCTGGCTTTACCTATTACTGACCGTACAAATTAGGGTGGTGGAAGAATTTGAATTCTTTTACTAACTCTTCTTTCTCCGTACCACTGATAAAAACGGTTTTACTGCTCACCAAATTGCCTATTTTGTTTAGCCTATTGCTTCTATTGTCGTTTCAGGTTTTCGATGAATGGAACAAAGGGGAACTTGAGTCCTACCTTATTGAAATAACTAGAGACATCTTGGCATTTGACGACGGTTCCGGAACTCCCCTTGTTGAGAAGATCCGTGATGTTTCTGGGCAGGTGATACGTCTTATTCGTTAATGGCCTGTGTCCTATTTTTTAATCCAACATGCCAGGCTCTCCAAAGTTTCTCTGTTTATTCCTTTAGCATTTGCTTTGATTCATCGACATATGAACTGTTTAATTCAGTGTTTGGAATATTCTTTTTAGCCTTCATTTATTCGTTGCGCTTATATTCGTCTTCAGAATCTTACTGTTCAGTCATTGTTTATTGGGCTACCAAGTTGTGTATGGACTTGACATTTTTCAAATCACCTAAACATCGTGCATTGCATCGTAATGCAGAATCCTAGGCGCCATGCTTTAATAACTGCATGCAATGGCAGACTGTTCATCAAATTTCATTGTGGGTAAATGCATCTGATCACGTATTTGAAGGGTTTTCGTATGCAACCGAATCAATACGATTCGCTACACTTGTCAACACATTCAGTTACTGGTGTCGTAACGATGTAAGTGCACCTCATACCAAACCTAACGTTAGGACAAAATTGGGTCACTTTATTATACTAACACTTAAAGAGCCTTTGATTATTTACGTGATCTGTGTTATTTAGACAAGAACGGTCAATATTTTAAAAATTGATACCTTTGTATCTATGATTTTGATTATTTCGAATCTCCTAAATTGCTGACATTTTTACATGATGCGCCATCATAGTGTTCGTAGCTGGTCATACGGACTCTGTGGAAACGACTCCAATTGCCATTTTGCTTTTGGTTTCCACTCATCTTTAAAATCCCGATTTTGGCATGCGTGGTGGTTTCGTTTGTGATAGAGTATTGCCGTTTCATGAGGCTTGATGCCTAAACTAAGTCCATTTGTTGTCTTGTCCCTGTTTCAACAAAAATCGTCATTCGAATGTGTTTTTTAAGGGACTATGTCTAATTTGTCTGATTTTAGAAAGGGACTGGAAAATGGACTACAATTTGCGGACTTGAACGTGGTTGCCCAATCACTCTAATTGGTAGGTCGAGTTACATTACCCTTGGGCGTGTCGCCTGAATTTCCTCAAACTCCCTTTTTCTTAACAATATGATTTCAGTCATGAATCCTCTAGATATGACTGTAATTCAATGTGTCCGAATTCATGTAATTAAATTATACCCTACAAGCTGGTCATTTGTATTTGTTCATTAATCCCTTCGTCTTGAATTGGACGCCACCGCTCCATTTGTATTCGCAAGTCACTACCTCCATGTGTTGTTCGCTTGGTTTCCGGGAGTATTATTTTACTTTCCTGTGAATCGAATCAGAAAGCGTTTTATTTTATTAATCGACCATAGACTGTGGTCTGTTTATTAGTCGGATTACCAGTTTTTGAACAACCGTTATCGCTACTCTGTCTCGTAATGGTGGCACCGTTTAATAGGTATTTGCCAAACCATGGCTTTGTTAACGCTGCCGTTATATTTGTTTATGGCAGATATCTGGGTACGTACTACCGAGTCGCACAGTTAAAGTCACCGTGACTAAAACAACATTCGACGACGAAATTTTTTGAAAAATTTAAATAGTATTTGAAACGTTAATAGAGTAATATGATTTTTCCATTAGGTAACTCTTTCACCTAAACCGAAGTGACGCCGAGCATGCTAATTTGAATCTACATTACTTATTATTTTGCCAACGTATTATTTCCATTACAAAGTCTTTCCATTCGATCCTATCATCTCGCTAATTAATTTAGCTGAATCGGTCTTCTCACGAAGTCTTTCAGCGATGAAGTGCGAACGAATGGAAGCTTCAAAAGTCTTGCCAGGTCCTCCTCCCATCCCCGAAATCGACAAATATTCCAAGACCCCACTGGACGCGAAAAAGTCGGAAATCGA
>UXSR01000990.1:0-12884 GCA_900604375.1 Mesocestoides corti | reverse complement strand
TATATACCCTCATTGTCACTCAGAGGTATCGCCTTCCGGACAGTGAGAACTTCCACTTCAATTGGAGGCACGTATTCAAGTGGACCCATTAGCATCCACTCCTCACCTGCCACGCGATTCTATTTAAATTAGAGGTATGCAATTAGAATTAGAAACAGCTAAATAGATTTAATAAGGAAGGAAACTACCTTATCGCCATCTACAAATGATTCTTGAGCTCGAAGAATAATACCTTCTTCTTCACCCAAAACGTAAACATTTTCAATGCCCCCAAGAAGGCTCTCACCAGGAAGTAGGAAAAATGACTTTTCTCCACGAACAAGCATTTTTTTGCCGATACGCGGAACACCGTTTTCATCCACTGGATCACACACGACACAATAGTTTGAGGACGACAGAATAATGGGTGAGGTGACCTCTACAACCTCTTCATTGACACTTGGAATGTGGCTTTCGGTATCCAAGTGCGTGATGAGCCATTCTTCACCATGTCGCCGACGCTTTCCGAAGTCGTCTGTGTGAGTCCTTAATGCGCGGACATGCAGAGCATGCTAAAGGACATCAAAGATATAAGCAGGGGTCCCGTTTTCATTAAATGTAACATCAAATTAGACCACCAAGTTTCTAAGCGTTCCCTCGTCATTTAAATTAAATGCAGTAATCGATTCATACAACATCCTGAAATCTATTTCGTGCAATTTCTACACATCAAACAATGCATTCTAATTTCGCAAAAAAATATTTGCATATGAAATTCACGGATTGGTTTTCAACAACATATATTACGCACCTTCTCATCCAGATGGTAAGCAGTGACTGTCTTTACACACTCTTCATAAGCTCCAAGCATATAGGCACCAGGTTCTTTTACAAGCCACTGTTCTCCATATACACGTTTTTTCCCATCCTTACTGGTGAAGTCCATTAAGGCACGAAGTAAGAGTGCAGAATTGGGACTTATCATTAGCGAACTCCGACTTGAGAGAACTTCCACTTCTTTTCGGGGTTTGTACACGCCTTAAGCAAGCAAAAATACGATAGCGGAAGTTCAAAAGATAAACGATTCCTCAATTTATGAAGTCTTTCACTTACCAGGTCCTTCAAAAAGCCAATTCTCTCCGGGAACCCTTTCCACACCGTCTTCATCCTTAAAACCAACGATAGCAGATAGAAGAAGGGCCTTGTTTGGAGGCAGAACAGTCAGTGTTGTCACATCTTTTTTTAGTTCTTCACCAGGGTACAGTGGGAAAGGAGGTTGAGCAAAACGGTATTCTTCTTCACCATAATCAAGCATAACCTGTCCATGCACCTCAATAATCTGCCCTTGTTCGTCTCTTTTCACAGGGTGTGAAATGATGCAGTACTCCTTAAGAGTTACTGTAATCATCTTCTTTGGCTCTAAGACGATGCTATTAAATAAAATAAGCTTTAAAGGACCAAAACTCATACCTCTCATGATCTTTCCTAATGAAAGTCGCGGGTCCCGTAACAAGTCTAGTTGTGTTGGTATTCCTGTCGAGAACATGGATGTAGTGAAAAGGTGGGATAGGCACCACAACACTTTGAGCTTGTTCAGAGGAATGCATGGTGTAAAGACACAAGGATGTAAGAAGTAAATCAGACAACCTATTTATAAGGTGCGCTTGGCCAATTGACTTGGACCGATTTGACCTAGAAATCTAGACAAAAGCTTTTGTTAAAATAATGAATTAAAATGAATAGAAACAGCTCTAGTTTTATCATTAATATTTGTTACGTTACATTTAAAAGGTTATACTTAACCACTGGATATAATTTTATTTGATAAAAATGCGTGAATTAACTTCGCAATTAAAAAAGGCGAATTAGTTCACTTATATTTATTAAAACCAAGAAACAAAAAATTGGTTTTATAAGACTTGCTAAGAACGGCAGAATGACAAGTTATTGCTACACAGCAGAGTAAATAAAGTGACAAATGAACACGCGCAATCTATAACCGTTCGTTCTAAATATTTACTATAAATCAAAATCTCAACCTTAGATTTATTGCCCTCTTATACATTTAATTAGGAATCCTAGGAGTTTAAAATGTCTATATGGACACTGCGTTGTTGTAACTTAACAGTTTTTACACATATTTTTTGAATTTACTTATTGTAACAGACAAGACAACCAAGGTCGTGTCTTCGTGATGTTCGTCGCTTAATTTTTTGTACGCGGAGCTTTAAAAAGTTAATTAAAGTGTTTTGGAGTATATTTAGAATATATCATTATCCATATAAAGTATAAGACTGATTGGCAACGATGTAACATGTTGTAAAATCGAAAATGCAGATTTTTTAGTTCATCCTGATTTGGAAACTATTTATTTAGTTTCAGAATGGCCACAGCATCAAGAGTTTTAATGTCTAAAGAATTATTGTATTCACATAGAAATGCTTGTATAGATTTCTAAAAAGCAGTACTATGCCCTCTATTTCGTGTTCAAACGTGAGTTCTATTTAACAGAACACATGCCTTATTGAAATTTTAACAGTTTCCCTTAAACTACCTGCACCCTTCACGAAGTTTGTGTTTCTTATTCGTTCATGCCAGTGGATGAGTGGTAATGTTTTATAAATACTATTTAAGCATATAATGTGAGAGTAATTTTTGTATTCACTGCATGAACCATTCTGAATGATTTATAACTTAAAACGAATAATCGGATGTTAATCTGCCTCAGTACTATCAATTAATAGCTTTAATCAAAGTTTGCGCGACATTTTTGTGTTTCGTTGTCGTTTTGGGGCATATTGGATCGTATTACTTGCCTGAAACGATTAAGAAACATAGTACATTCAGAACATGAGAAAGAGGCCCAATATATTCCTGAGTCACATAAAAATACTTGTCGTTAAATTATTCCCAAATAGCTCATCTTCAGATTGATATTTTTACGAAGAATCGTTAATCTAAATCACATTTTGTTTTTTTATTAATTCAATATAATGTCGAAACATCTAAAAATGCTTTGATTTCGTCCTTCTCTGTTTGTGCTTTGATCTGAGGTTATGTGAAAATTGTACCACTGCTTTCTGACCAAAATCGAGACAGAAATTAACAAAAGCAACAAATCACAGATTAGAGTATGCATGTTGGGCTCAATGAAAGTTTTGGATTGAAATTACTAAAGTAATCAAAACTTCGAATAAAATATACAAAAATTAAATTCTGGGCCTGGAACTGGATTAATAGTTACTGAAACTCCGCCTACCTGAACAGGAATCTTACACGAACGCAACAAACAGAGCCCTCCGATTTCCAGCAGCGTATCAATTTTACTTACATATAGTCTGTTTGAAGCTGTCTGCAGAAAGTCAACTCGATCCATTTACAATTTGGAGCTTTTCTAAACAAAGTTCGTGGAATTATATAGTTCGATACTTAATTATTTTGCACAAAAGCATCGATTTGAAGTGTGCATGGTGTAGCAACATATAAGGTCGCATAAATATTTGACCACGCCGACCACAGCCCATCTGTGTGTTCGAATGGCCTGTGAGGAAGTTGTGCAACCAACTATAGACAGACATTTATGAGAAACGGTATGTAAAAAGCAACGCAGCCAGCGTAGTGGACTCAGATGGATGGCACCTGACGTGTGATTCTGTCTTGCGATTGATCAACAAAGTCTGATCTGTTTTACTAATATTCTTCATAGAAGGGCTCGGGTATTCTACAATGGACAATGGTGCGTTGGCGTGGACGCAGCCATGTTTGGTCATGCCTTGAGTCAGCCTATCCTCTGATTTTGTGTTTTTATTTGGCCTATGAGGAATATTAGCAGTTAATCAGAAACATGGACAAGAGTGGAATATGTATTGTAGGATATGTGATACCTATACAGGAAGTCACTATTGGTAAATGGACCCAGATGAATGCCATTTGAATTCGCTTTACTTCGTATCAATCAAATATTTCGATTTTTTGTATAAGAGCGCTTGTTTGAGCTATGCAATCACGTGTATAGGGGCGCAGACATATTGGACCACCCTGGAATCAGCCAATCCTGTGTCTCTCTGCATTCTAATGGCATGCGAGGAAGATAAGCAGCCAACTAGAGAAGGACACGAATGAGGATCAGCATATAATGAGCGGCGTAGCCAGCGTGGAGGACACGGATGGACGGCGCCTGACGTGCGGCTCTGGCTTTTGATTGGTCAATAAAGCCTGTTCTCTTGTGATAGTCTCCTTCATACTAGGGCTCGGATATTTTACAGTCGTGACGTGCTAGGACGCAGATAACTTGGATCACAACAAGTTCAATGAATCCCATGTCTTTGTGAGTTTGAATGGCCTACGTTGAAGGTCAGAAGACAACCAGAGACATGGTTAGATAAGAGGAACAAGATAATGGACAACTCAGCAAGTATTACAACCTCGTATGGGTGGTTCTGTGTAATGTTGGTCGATAGAGCTTGCCTTGTTATAGTTATCCTCTTTCCACTAAGTGTCGGGTATTCTGCACACAGTCCAGTGCCACCACGGGGCGCAGCCATATTGGAACACGCTGTGAGTTCGACCAGTATGGTGCCTTTTGTGTTTAAATGCCTGATGAGGAAGATTGGCACTTAACTAGCGAAATAAACAGATAACAAGCACGTGTTTCAGGGTGCCCAAACAGTGTGTATTGAAAAACCAGAACCGCTCGTTAGGCGCCAGTTATCCGAGTATGCTCTCTACTGTCTAAAGCACTCACTGTGTAGTGCATCTCATCTATTCTCGCCTCGAGTTGACCGCTGATTTTCCATGTGGGCCATTTAAACTCACAGATAGATAGGGTCCAATTTGTTTTCGCCCTAGTACGCGAGTGCATTTATCAGTTACAAACCGGGGACACGGGGAGATGACAAGCACTTTTATAGCATACGTCGCAGTCGGTATAAAGAACTCAGATGAATGCCAAGTGACGGATAGTTCTGGCTAGTGGAATGTCAAAAAACCTGCCCTGGTGTCACTTTCTTCACCTTACTATGGCTTGGGAATCCCACAACATGGTTGTACTTCGGATTCCCCACTTTTCACAAAGTCGATTTTTACTTCTGACATGCATTTCAATGTCTATATTTAGTGGTTCTAAAAATAAAATTGACCTATGTCTCCACATCTAAAAAACTGCCTGGTAGCCTTTAGATGACCACGTATTCAATTGAAAAGTGCATAATAAAACTGTTTTCGTTGGGTGCTTGGCTTTCATTAAAAAGGTTTATCATATATACATCTCTTGGTAAAGGATATCGTTAAGACCTGTTTTCTCAAATCGGCCGTAGAGCGATTAAAACTTCCTCTATTTTCTTTGAATTGTAAAATATGCGTCAAACTGGTGTGCATTTACACACACATTTATTTCCTTTCATGCTATTTCCTACCAATTAATCGCTCCGGGTTCATGACTCACATGCAGCAGCGTTGATACTTCTAGTCTTTTGGTACTAGATGCCAAAGGCAGAACTTTCGTAAAATGGTTTCAGTTAACGCAGTCTATGTGTTTAACTACCTCCTAGAATAAATGTCAGTTTCTGCAATAACGAATAAACTAGTCACAATAAATTGAATAAAAACGACAACCCGAAAAGCTCCAAAACCTGCATCGGATATCGGCTATTATCCAGTTTACATGAAGTTCAACTTAAGTAGCACTCGTCCAGTGAGTATGTCGTAAAAGGCGCTCAGTAAACACAAGAATTAAAACAACGGATAAATCGAGACGAACAGAGATAACCACCCGTTTCGTTCTTTACGATTAACCACTACGTAAGTAAAAAAATTATTATTTATTATAATTCAATGTGCGGTATCGATTGCACAACTGCTGTATAATTACTTACTATTTCCTAAAAAAAAATTGAAATTTTATTCTTCTGCCCTTAGAACTAATTCGTCTTCCTTTATTTCAGAAAAAGTCCTGTGAGTTTGTCTTCACGTCAAGTTCATTGCTCAATTTTTAATGGTTCATCAAAAAGGTTAAAATTGGTTGTAGCAAGGGAAGACATTTTTGGTTTCGGTGATAGCACTGAAACAGAAGTTAAAAATGCGCAAATAACTTCAAATCGGTAAAAATTTCTTGGATTGACATTCACTTTTACCTAAAACGTTACCTAGTGCACGTTTATTGCCATCATTATGCGTACTTTCTGACACTAGACGTGATTATACCTGTTGGGCTATAAGAAAATCGATATCACCTTTTTGTGTTCTGGGTTGAATCTCTCGTTTGCAAAGACATCTTATCACACCCCACTGATTTGATCCTGGCTCTGGTTGATGATCAATCTTGAGCGTTTCGTAATCCTGAAGCGGTGTAGGTAAATCATGCCATTTCAGCCAATATTCAAAAAGCAGAGAAAGGTCTGGAAGTCTTAAAAATAGATTTGTCTGTTTTTCTCCTTAAATGTGCATTTTCCATTTATTTATTTATTTATTTAAAACATGATATTCAAAAAAGTCATTAAGCAAAAACTATTATGTCATAAGCCTATCTCGGCAACATGATTAGAAATCAGATAATTGATTTTCAGAGCAATTCACTGACCGTATCACAGTGAGTAAAAGTCACGGTAGCGTTTACATGACTCATGTAAATACGGCGCTCACATGCAGTTTGAAAAGAAGTGTGATAAGTAAAAAACTTTGGGCCAATTATTTTTAGCTTTTTATCCCATTCACAGTCACAGTGGTTCGTTTTCATAAACCTCGAAATCAGTTAAAATAGTGGTTTCCAGAGTTAACTAAATGCAATTGAATAACTTTCGGGAAAGTCACACGTAAGCACCCTGTGATTGGGCTACAATCGCAAGATGCTTCAAACACGAATCCAAAATGTCCTAAATGTAAAAGTACGATGTGGAAATCTGACTTTATTATCACAAAGGACAGATCAAAAGGGACTTAATGGGGGAATCTCCTGTTTGTAACGGAAGACGGGTGCCTTTCTCAAATCTCTGACTAAAAGGTTCTAATTCAAGTTCATTTGCTTCGAAAAATATCACATAAAGATGATATTTTATACCAGCTGATTGCTCGTAGGGCATTTCCACTTCTAGGGTGATGGCTTTGTGATACTGTCATTGAATATGTGTCCTGCCTATCACATTGACCGTTGATTCCTGTGGACACACGTTGTGAAGTGTCCATCTTAACTACCATTCAACAATTATAGCCACAATAAATTAACTACAGATTAAAATTTATTAGTTTTAATATCAACAAAGACCCGCCTGTTTTGTAACATCGTCATGTACTGCTGTAAATCTTTTCTTTCTAGCCAGATCTTTTGGATCTTATCTGGAATCACAAAGAACTCTTTGAAATGAGGTATCTTGTCCACTCCTATCGTAAATCAGTGCCTTTAGGATAATTGAACATAATTCCAGAGCACTGAACTTGTTGAGTGATACAAAGAAACCATCTTTTACTCAAAATAATTGTGGGTTACCATGCAAGCACTTTCCCCAACTAATTGTGTTTCAACTGGTTGAGCTAGAACAAAATCGATACAACATTTTAGTCTGGAACAGGTATTTCTTTGACGAAGTTAGCCGAAGTTTAATGTACTACCAATGGTTTAAATTTTTCGCAATCAAAAGCTACTTTTCAAAAAAATCAAGACGCAGAAATAATGGAGGCTACCAAAATGATAGGGACGAATAAATGCAGTTGTCTTCAAAGCTATCCCGATTCCCAGGCAGTTATGTGGTTTTCACATTAATTTCGGTTTCATAAGGTAGGTTTCATAATAATTTTGGTTCTCTGTAAATGACGAAGAGAACTGGCTGAAAAGCAATCTTAGAAGCATCTCTCAGGACGTGTAATTGAAACTAATTGCGCCGAAGAGAGAAACACCGTTTAACCTCTGTTTCGATGTTAAACTGTGCGTGCCACCTTGTTGGTTTTTAGATTAGATTTTACTTAATGCCCAACGGCTAGATGGTCAAGAGATCTAAACCATAATCTTTTTACGAATCAATGTCTGGATGCTACCAACCAAAAGCAATGAAAATTCCACCTTTGTTTTTTGGAACCAGAATGTCAAGGTCATTATTACTAGAATGAATACCATCAGGATTATCTGCATTCCTAACTAGGACTTATCGAGAAAGCTATGGTTTCGATTAATCCCTCTAGCTTCTAGGAGGAAATTATCAGTTAGCTGATTTCATTGGTGTAATTCTAAAATAACCTGATATGCAGGAAAATTTTGTTTCCTAAATTACCATGCTGGTCTATTTTTCATTAGCATTCTTGACGAGTTGCACCTGAGCGAAACTCATCGTCACCCACGTAATTTTGCTCACATGGCATTTTTTATTGATTTTCCATATTTGACCCACCACCGATTGAAAAGTTGCAATCACATCTGACGTCCGATCGATGCAACTCAGCAAAGTGGGATTCACTAACTGCAAATGGAAAGTTACATGTGAAAATTTACTAACCCAACGCCCTTTATAAACTCGATTTTAGTAACAGTGACTTGGCAGTGTCTGGCCAACTTGACTTTCTACTTGCTTTGGGCGCTTTCACAGGTGAATTCTTGAAGCGTATTGCTTTCGGAAACCACCAAACACCATTCCTGTGCTTTTATGTGATGCCTAATTGTAGCATGTACCACAAGTACTTTGTAGTCGAGATTTCATAGATTGGAAGTCGAAAATAAATTCACAATTACGGCACAATTAACAGAACAAGAAAATGTAATAATTAATTGAAATATGCGTTTTGCACATTTTATGGCCAGAAGATAGTTTTACTTCTTCCTGATTTTGTGGAACATGGGTCGTAACTCTTGACTTCCGTGATTGATGGGGTGTCTCAACATAATGTTGGATCGTTTACCACTTACGTAATTCGGCTAATGAAAGCGAGAGTTATCTTGACATATACCTGCATTATGACGGTACGTCGAACTAATCTTTATTTCGAAAACTGATTTATAACCTAGATTTGAAAAGTACTGATGCAGGTGCCATTACTCAGCCAAGAAATCTGCGGCCGATTGTACTTAATGACTTTCCAAACCATGCCATTTTTACTGCTTAATCACGTATACCGGTTTCTTAACATCCTTGAGGAGATTTTGCCAAAATAATGCATGGAAACAGGAGGCGTTTAAGAGGAACTAAATTCTACCTGTTGGACTGCAGTAAAATGACAAATTCTGCCCTTAAAGACAGTTTGATTGGCCTTTATGTATTACAAATTAGGATCTGTAGTGAGTGGTGAGCATTCACACCCCTCATCTGTGTCGACGCCTGTTCAGGCAGCTAAGTCCCTCACCCTTCCCAATATTTGTGTGTGTCAATTAAGTCCCCTTTGTCTCAGCGTCCCTATTGGCTATACAACAGGGTTAAAGCCTTTCGTAAACCGTTGTTTCTGGTGTTTTTAACTTTTTTTGAAGGTCAGGGCAAGTAGTCTCAAACCACACCGGGCTGGACTTTGGCCCGAATACGCTAGACTGATATTCGAACAAACTTTGGAGGCACATTCGTTTATGAAATAGCTCAACCTAGTTGTGCTTGTATTCTAAATCGTTGTATTCTAGATGTTGACTACTACATTTTGGGTGAACTAGTTTGGTACAAATGACTGAATGTCGGATGATTAAAACGAGTACTAAGGGAGGTACATACACAAGGATGAACGGGAGGACGGTTCCGTATAAATGACGGACACGGTTTGAAATGAGGGCGGTGTTAAGGGGTGTGGATGGACGTGAATAAACACGATCCACTACGGCTCTCCCCCTTAGTGAATGCGGTTGAATGCGATTACGTTGGAACGGCGAGAATAGCTTTCCTCAGAAAATAACTTTAATGTCTATGGGCAGATATTTAGGATGTTTTCTGTTGTCGATACCGTCTTTTCTTCCAGCGAAATGTTTAGACGTTTTTTTTACGAGATGAATAAATGATGCCGTGAGAGTTGAGAAACAATGCGATAAAAGGTAGAATGAATCAAAAGTAGACCCGGGAGATGGGGCCTGCGTGCTCAAGGATAAAGATTTAGAACATGAAATGTGGGTAATAAATATTGAGCGAGTGACGCAGAATGATTGGTCGTTGCAGGAGATGACCGAGATCGACGGTCATCGTCCAGACACTGCTGTGACTCGTTGATGTTGAGAATACAACCTCGTTTTTCAGCTGAATATCTGAAGAGTTCATCCCGAGTACAATAAGTGGAGGCGATTATTCGTTCCCACGAGATGTCTGAGATGATTAGTGGTCGTTAGACGATATATGGAGCCATTTTCTTATGCCGACGTAAGACAGTCTTATGCCGACGGTAAAACCAATCATGAGTTTAGAGGTCAAACCGTATTGAGCAAGGCACGACTTGGATGATGACTCCAGGTTTGCACAAGTTGAAGCCAGATCGAGGGGAGACAGAATCGGATCCTAGTGTTGGTCTGGTTAATAAGGATCCTAGTGTTGATTTATCCATCAGGGCGTCGGGCTCAGAAGTACCACGCCACTTCAGTCGTACTGAAAGATCGTCAACAGTCAGTAAGTTTGGATTACCAATTGTTAAAGACCCCGGCAACTGGTCTTGAACCATTCCAGGGACTCTGAGTTATCGAACTGGCCCAATTGCGCTACTTCAAAACTCTGGAAGGCCAAGAAGGTGGGGACAACGTAAAGACTTGTTTATTGTACTTTGTTTGTTTAAAATCGTGAATGACTGATGAAGTTGTTGACAACCAAGGCTAGGGTGAACTAGTTAAGGTACAAATTACTGAATGGTCAGATGAGTAAAACGGGTACCAGTGGAGGTACATGAACAGGGATGCATGAGAAGACGGTTCCGTATGACTGACGGGCAATCTGTGAAAAGCGCGCGGTGTGTCGGAGGATTCGGCAACCGGGTAGATGGTCATGACAATGAATTCGAAAGCAAACGAAACCCCTTTGATGGGCTTTTTTATGGAAAAAAAGGTCACATTTGATCATTCGTAAACGATGGTCTTCAATCCGCACCAAGTTGACATTACTCTTCAATGCTGCGAATGTAACGCGCCCACCGAGCGGGGACCTAAATAGGGAGATGACTGTTAGCTCGTCCCTCTTATGTAGCCACACCATCATGGTTAACTACCAGGCACACGATAGAAGAATAGCTGGAAGAACCGGATGCATTCCATGCTACCGCATGCAAACTCAAAGGGCTAGAGCTTTGGGAGAGTTAGAGTGGGAAAAGGGATGGCCGCGAGGAGGGTTAGCGTTGCCCTCGGACTCACGGGCGTGCCTTGAGGAAGGCGAGAGTGCGGGAAGGGAGAGGAGGACAAAGAAGAGGCCAGACCGGCGTGCGTGGGTCGAATGGCGCGAGTCACACGAACTGAGTTTAATGAAGGCGGACTGCCCAAAACTTTAGTAGATTAAAACGTTTTGTGATTTGTACCCAGTGAAAGTCACATTTTACCATTCCTAACGTGGCAACAACCTCCAAGACAGATATCTAGTGTTTTACGCATTTCACAATTTTCCATTCTTTCGCATAATAGCGCGTCGTTATTCCGGGTCACTCTTCTGATGACCAATCTTCAGAATTTTTAGAAACATGACTTGGGAGATAAGTGTAAACCCAGAGGGAATGGAAGCTTAACCAATTACATCTGCGAAATTCTGCATATTTCGTCGAACTATGAGTCAATTTCTGCCGATTTCCTCTTAGTGGTAAATTTTACCAGGTTGGTTCAATGTAGTAAAATTGTTCTAGACAGCCTTATGAACTAATAAATACCAATTTCCACGGTGATGATGGTCATGAGTAAACGATTTCCTAGAAATGGCCGTCAATATTTGAAATTGAAGTCCCGTAAGCAAATACTACTTCGGCACCAAGTTGGTAATAACTTTCGATCAATTGTGAAGTTCGAATATGAACCTAAAAAGACTACCCGAGATAAAGTTTAATGCTACCAGCTTCTGCGATAACGACATTTTCAATAGCAAGGACTAAATCGGTCAAATTTTTGGTTTTACTTGTTTTAGAAATCCTGACGGTCACTGATCAAATTTGAATATTTACAGGGTAGCCTATTAATTTCCTATTCAGATTTCCCTTTTTACATTCAAATGCAAGAATTTCTAAACCGTTTCCAGAACAAAAATTCGACATTTTTGCACTTCAGATTTGTGAGAAATTCAACACCGCAAAGGATATTGTCGGTAACGAAATTTTGTTTAAGTCGGTTTTAAAGGAAACCATTAAATCTATGCTTCAAGCCGACGTAGATTCCACTCAGTCACGCCGTTTTCCGATTTTGCTACCGATTAAAGCTAAAGTTTAGCATCGAATATCACACAACACAAAATTTTGTATGCAATGCACATGGGATTTTCATGCATTCTGAACGCTTATTTACAGAAATAGACCCCAAAAAATCTGGCTAACTCAGTGTTGTATCTTGGAACCTACTGATGTCACCTCGACATTTACTTCAGTCTCTTTGTTGTTGGGCACCGTAATTTAAAGTACGAACTCGATAAAGAATATTATCAAGTCTCACTAACAAGCATACTACACAAACAAACAACTTCAAGATTTGGTACGACGCTTTCTCGCACACAATCTACTTGCTTGCTAAGAATGGATATCTTTGTGTGGGCGAATATAACATTCAGTAACTTGGGTGAACTACCATAAAATCAAGATTTTCGGTTATTGCGATATCAACACGGTGCACAGGCCAGCGGAAACACCTCAACACAAAGAACGGCCATCTGGTTTTGCGAAAGGTGGTTAGGTGTGATACCACCAAGATTTCAATTTGTGGGTGAACGTAGTAATTTAGAAGCCAATTCACCAAAATCGAAGTGCAGGCGAATGACCGGCGGAGAATTTAATTGCACTGTTTGTGC
>UXSR01000989.1:0-12897 GCA_900604375.1 Mesocestoides corti | reverse complement strand
CTTGTACCAACACCGAAGTGGCGGGCGGGCGGGCGGGCGGGCGGTATGATCAAGATCTGTACACGCAAACACACGCACACGAACAAAGGCGGCACAACAATAATCTCTCGTTTATAACCTCGCTTAAGTAGATATAGATCTGGCACAAATACGATTTTACCAAACTTGGCGGAGCGGAGAGAATATATACGCAATTTTTTTCTTGAAACTGCAATTCACGATGGGAACACTACTTGCAAAGACCACGCTTGCCAAATTGATTAAACTATAGATTAGGCAAGTGGAAAGCAATTTGTGAACATCGATAAGGCGAAGACGACGATGAATTCCACCATTTTAAATGATTCAAATGAGCGGTTCCCACCAACTGTAGTCCTCGACATCACATTGATGTGAAAAAATTGCGCAAATTGGCTAGGTTTAAAATAGGAAAGTACGGACGCAACTCTTCGAGACACCATTTCATCTATCCCATCAACGTCCACACATACACATGAAAGGTCATGTCGACCAAAATTGTCATACTTTCACCAAAGTACTTCTCGATCAGCTCTGCTGTGGACGAACGAAAAAGTCGATGTCCATACCTACATTCCTCCAAAACGGCCCGTCCCATAGGCCTTAAGTGGCAATCATGTGTGTGTGTGTGTGCGTCTAGTTGGCCCATGCAACACAACGGAATCAGGTCGACTGACTGTCTAAATATTTCCTAAACAATGAATTATTGTATTCAATTCAGACTGAGTTGGGCGGAAATTACTCGTAAACACTGCCAAAGCCTCAGTTTAAAACGCACATTTAGGATGTAAGTCTCAAAACGAAGCACGAGATTCTAGTTTTCGAAACTTCCAGGCAGAAGGCTGAAGTAGCGACTAAACATTTTACCGACAATGTTTAGGTAGCACTTTGAATCATAATCTGAAAGCGTTTGATTTCTGGAACGATTATTTAGAGGTTTCATGGATTTGGATTCTTTTCACACCCGGTTTTTACAGTACTGTTCAGCTATTGAGACGTATTCCTTCCAACTAGTATACAACGAATCAGGCAAAAGAGCTTTGAGGCAGACCATGCGCTTATTATACGAACAAGAATGCTTAGTCCGATTTGTACGAAAATCAAGAAGTTTGGTCGAATGAAAGAATGTTACGAGCAAGGTAAGTTAAATCTGAGATGAGCAACGACCCCCTACGGCAAACGCCATGAACAAGCTATTGTTCACCAAATTATGGGATAAGAAGACGCCAACCACTGTTACTGTTAAATGTGTAAATACAAAAGCCAGTAAATAAAACATTCAAGTCTATTTTGCAAACTACATAAATCACATCGAAAAAATAATTTAAAAATGCTGGGTTGTCAGCACATGATATTAAATGATTGAAATACCTTGCTGCTGGGAGGCGAGTTTTTGCATCGTTTGAAATGGACGGTCCCCTTGTTATATCTTCTACCGATCCATATGCACGACCTCTTTTAGTCCGGTTATCGCTCTTACCGAAAACATTGCGGAGATAAGCTGCAAAGCGGCTGAAAGCATTTGGGCGCCTAACTATTCAAATTTATTCCTAAGTATAACAAATACTTTTCTTTTGATCATCAACGCCAGCCATTTAAATCAAGACTGCTACCCCGGTGCGCCGAGCCGATTCGATTGATACGATCGTGTGACCAATTCGTAGTTCAACGCCAGATACCAATGCATTTAAACACTGAAGAAAGGTCCTGAAACATGCTAACGATTAACAGATTAATATACGGTGTTTTTTAGTTAAATTGAGACATAAACTACTATTTGTTTTTCGGATTCGGATTTATTCAGATGTCTACATAAAGGAAGTTTTGTGGGCTCCCTTGGTTGGGAATTTTGGAACTCCACTGATATTAGTCATTATTTAAGTACTTTCGACTATCAGAGATTTTAAATATAACACACTGTATTTACCAATTTAAGGCTTTTATTTTGCAGCACTCAGTTGTTGTGTTAGCAACGATGAGGAGGAATACAATTTATGCATACATTCAGACAAATTTTGAGCGAAAAATATGTAAGCGGCATTTGATAGGTACGCGGCGCTAAAATTTTTATGTGACTCTTACTGGAACTTCTTTAAGCTTTTAAATTAACACCTTTTTCGACATAAACGTTAACCAATCATAACACTATGTCAAAATATTTAATCCGCAATTTCATTTCCATACTTCTCTGTAACAGTGGTCGTTTTTCAGCACATAATTTTCTAAACTAATCACTTGCATTACGCACAACTGACATGGCCGAACACTGCAGCATCTTCATTTTCAAGGTAAAAAGAGCCTTTTGTCAGCCCTACCATATAATGCCGGAGTCCTAGTTTAGCTGACACATTTGCGACATAGAGCCTTATTTTGACATGATTATAACGAGATTCGTCCATTCACCCTATTCGCTTTGTCATCTATAACGTGGTGCTTTTTATCTATACATTACTCTAGTTGACTGCTGATTATCGACACAGACTTCGATAACACACACGGACAGAAGATGGACTTAGTTTATGACGAGATTTATGAGTCTGCTGCCCCTACCGACGCATCGGATGGAGCAGGTGCCTCATCTTATTCTTATTGGGCAATTTTGCAACCACTATATTTGAAAGCATGTTTTGATGGGAACGAGACAATTTGATAATGCGCTATCAAAGTAAATATGCCAAATCTTGAAAAAAAATTATTTAAAATGTTGGTGCAGGCATGCATTACCAATTCAGAAAATGGGTGACAGATTTTATGATACACGATCTTCGTCAATCGGCTCACGACTTTCGGTGGATCGGTCATCAATAAAATCAAAATAGCACTTTATTCAGCGGAATATTGACTTTACACTTTATTATGCCAGTTTAATATGCTGCAATTCAAAATTCTACAAGCTAACTCATCGATAGACACCGAATTTCTCCCGCTATTTACCATTTTCTAAGGAAATGAAGAGGTCAGTGTAGCAAAAGTACATGTGATTACGATGAAGATTTGATAGTCCTTGACAAATTTTGCTGAATATCTTTCCAGTCTCAACGATATGTTTTTCAAAGTCAATGAACCCTCCAAGGTCTTGCATATGCTAATTTAATGACTAGTTATAATTTCATCAGCTACTTAAAACAACGTTAGTATGGCATTTCTGCCACTGGATGAGACAGTGAGCTCCTGTAAATATGTAAATTATTTTTATAAAATGAAATGCCAATTTTTTTTATAGAAAAGACCTAGGTGATATGCGAGTTTCTTAGACATCACGCCCGCAATAAGAACTATGGAAACTGATTTATGTTCCGGAATGGTGAATCTTGGTAAATCACGACCGCCGCCATGGTGCATACATGGCTGTCTCCCATTTATCCGCCTTCCCTGCAAAGCCACTTCAAACCTTTTTCTGCCATTGAAGTTCTGATTTCCCGCTTGGAAACAGTTTAATCATGCACAATAACCAGAAATAATTTGTCTTCAGCGCATCTTTTCAAGTGAATCAGAATAATTCCGGGCGGCACGAGCTAGCGCAATTCGGCCTAACGTCGGACGACCTTGGCCGGGTACAAGATCGATGCTTCTGTATTGAGTTGCTTCCAAATACGTAGCCAAACTAACGTTAAATTGACATTCATAGCAAGTCTTGATCTCACCTTACGATTGTACAAAGTATTAGGTGATTTTTAGATGATATTATGTGATAACCTGACGGTGTAATTGTTCGGGTGTAAATGCTGTACTCCGCCTGATTAAATTTAGTGAAACAAATCATGTACAACACGAGACGAGACATAAAAGGTCGCATAAAGCGTTTCCATGGTAATCTGATAAACAAAAAACACAAAAGTAAGTCCCCTATTTGGACAGAATCAAGAACATTCTTGTTTCTAATTATAACACAGGCGGTCATTAATACGAAGTTTTGAATGTGCCGGTTGTGGGGTTGTACCGCCTTCACAGGACTATTTGCGGTATACTGTCTTTGGTTTTATGGGTAACAACATAACACTTGGGACATCTTCCTCGAACTACCTACAGGTAAATCCACAAAATTGGCTGTTTAATTCATTTAAAATCCATTAATGCCATTTACTCAAACGAACGTCACCAGGGTCCTTTTTCCAAGTCGGAAACCGAAGAGACTTTTAAACCACTCTGGTGAATAATTACAAAGGAGAAACTAGCCATTATTGCCAGCCTCATCTTACGAGGATTCATCTCAACTTTCAGCGAAGGAGTGGGTAGAAAACTTGCTGACTTTGAATAAGTTTGTGGGGCGATTGCCAACACTCCACTTGTCTCTACATCGATCTTCGATTTCATTTTAATGCCACTGAAGTTCCGTCCAATCATTCTGGATTTCTCGCACATCGATGCTGTCAACTTCCAGCATCTGTACAAAGGCGATGCCTGCATAGAGGCATAAAGTGATGGCTCGAAGATGAATGAAAGGGATCAACTAACCAGCCACCACATCGACATTCCCACTTCTGAAACGGTTATTTTAATTTCGGACCTGGTTATGCTTGACGTGAATGAAGCAACTGGGACGGTGGTGTGGTTTGGAAAAATTGGACTTTTCGTGCCACAGAAAAGCGTGGGGCGTAACTTTCCTTACTCCCCTTCAGCCGATAAAACAGCCCCTACCTAAATGCGACGGAGATGTCTTAGAGTCTGGCTTGGCAAAGGCTAACCAAATCACGCCGAGCAAAGTTATGTCCTCACTCTTATCTGTTCGCATCTGTTGAGACAAATTAGCCCCCTTCCGTACCTCGCCCACATCAACTAATTGATTGAAAATTTGATAGTTCTAATTCCAACAAAATGCTTGGAGACTCCAGTGCTAAATAAAGTGCTTTTTTGCATTTACTGAATCAATCTCGCTAATGTCTTGCCCTGTGCCATTCGCTCAAATTCAGCGAGACGACAAAGCAGTAGTTTTTGTGAGATCTGGTTTGCGATTTGCGTTCCATTACTTCACACAGGCACCATTTCCACGACGCTGAATGAATATTTTACGCGTTGGTAGCATCTTGAGGATTGGATTTCGAGTGTGTGTGTTAGTGGCAAGAGCAGATTCAGCTGGCTTCAACCATTATATCCAGGCACCTCAAGAACGCAGAACACAACAGAATGCTCCACATGCATCGTGACAGTACGCCTCAACAGTAAAATCAGTCAGTGATGTTTCCTGATTATGCTCGTTTAAATCCGAAATGCCGCCTCTAACAGATCAGGCGCCAATCTGACACACTTGAAGGTAATTTTACACTTCAGCTTCTGAAACCACACCCCGAATCCCACTTCTTAGAACGCTGCCGATGCCAATTGTAATTAGACGACAGTCGCAATGACGCTGTTGCTATCCTGAACGACTGCATAACGGCGCACAGCTGCGATAAACCCTGTCAAGGATTAAGTGATGCAGGTGATTTGGCAAAGATTTCTCGGGACATTAAGACATTTCTGGGGCGAGGTTTATGCTAACAATAAAATACAGAGCATCGTGAAGCACAGGAAATGCAGAACATAAAGGGTTTGATCAAATCCAGACAGTGTATCCTCCGTGTAGCATGTCATTGATCGAAGCAGTGGGAAGCGATTGCATTGGACAGAGCGACATGCTTTTTGCCGACAAAACCGCCGCTTTGCCTAATAGGGAGTGCGCGAAACTGAGATTGACTCTTCCAATTAACTCAACGACTCGCCTCGTTTAAGCAATTCATTTTAAAATAAAATTTAAGTCCATAAACTGGAATATTACACCGGTTTTCAGTATTCTGTTAACCGGGAATGTACATCCGTAATTGCGGTAATATTCGCGTGATGCTAACTCATGCTTAGTAAGCTGTTTTCTCTTCCACAAATGACGCTAACTCAACATTAGAAGGAGCGTGATGAGTCGGTCTTCGGTCGAAGTCGATGAGTCTTCAAGAGCTGGAGGAGACGAAGACTGGGTGTCATGGAAGCAACCACTTACAACGTTCGACGGGGACTTGCCGTCACAACCGTCAGTGCCTCTTTATCGATTGATTATGTCCTCACTGCAAGGCATTGACATGAACACCGCCGTCTGCTCACATGCAAGGCCAGTTCGACGAACTCTTACAGGTTGGGTAGTCTGTGCTGAGGTCATTGGACGCAATTTCCACAAATTCGGTTGCATTTCTGAGTTTTACACGCATGTCGAAACATCAGTGTCGCTCGACAACTTGAAAACCCGCTTCCAGCAGGACTACTTCAAAGCACGCAGCTACTATGAAATGCTTGGAGCGTTGGAAGGGTTCTGCGTTGTCGGCTAACATCAATATCTGGTTTGGATCACATGGTCCCACTTTACTGATATGTTCAACTATGAATGTCCACCAGCTTCAAGAACTAATTTACAAAAGTATAATCCGGGGTAAAAGTGGTCCTCTTGGGTGCAAATACGTGTTTACCGCAAACTTCATCAATGGACAGAATAGTATAGAACCCAATTTAATTACTACCTTTGTTAAACACAAGGTTGATACCCAAGTTAGCAATCTCGCTCTACACCTATGTCGTGAAAATCACCGTTAAGTGCCAAGTTGTGACAACTTTACTAATAATTCGATAAACACAAGGTCGCTTCCGACAACACCGATTCCGCATTGAACCCGTGTCGAAAACAACGCCCCTGTACACCAAGTTGAGAACACTTTACTCGCACCTACAACTTCATCAATCATCGGCCATCAACACAGGAGCTCAGTAAATGTGACTGACATAGAAGTCCAAAGTTGAAATAGGGCGTTAGTTTTTTTACAAAACGTGACAAAATTGGTCAATTAATAGCCTATCTCAAGATAATAATGTGTTTACTAAGCTTGAGATGCTGGAAATGGTAGAAATAGACCCACTACGACTGAAGGAATCGATTATCTCGCAAGATCCACACAATCCAAACCGGTGCTCTTCTCCAAGAGGCACTGCGAAGGCATTTACACCCCACTCTCAACATGTCATGCCTTCCGTTCGTGTTGGAAGAAAGGACTTAGGAATCCTCATGGCGTCATGGCGTCCATCAGTTATCGAACTGGACGCCTGTGTCCGGGCAGGTTGCCACTCACTAACTAGTCCAATGGACAACACGAATTGAAGCAACCACACACATACGCGTGTGGATTGTCGTGTTCAAAGCAGTTAGATGGGGGCTGTGGGTCGGTAGGGTTGGTGGCCTGATGCATTTGGTGACTGATTGGCAGGGCTGGGACACGTCCCCAGTAGTGGTGTCATTGAGATGGCAGACGCGACGAGACGGCTGCGTCCACCACCTAATAACGTGCCGTCGCCTCACTCACTTCTCTAGTCGCCTGAAGAAGAAAGACACTTAATTACGACGTTGGCTTCGCCTACACTTTACGAGAAAAACAACGCTTTATTCACCCCAATGGGCACGGCGTGTGGTTGCGTGGGTGTGCGTGGGTGGGCTAGCTGGGCACATGACAGCGGAAACCAATGAGAGGTGGGACTGAGTGACAGAGACCAACCAGTTTGAGGTAAGGCCTGTTTGGACACGTCGTTTTGCTGACAGTCCACTTCTGGTCCGAAATGGGTGCTGTTTTTTTTTTACGTTAAACATTTTAGCTTACGAAATACTGAAAAATGGGCACACGGGTTCAATTATTCATGGGTGTCTGTATGTGTGTGACTTCGACAGCGTGACTGCTCCAGTGATTATTGCTACGTACACAAAATAATCCCTCTCACGTGTACACACAGTTGTAGCAAAATGGTGTGACCACATTGAATACCTGCGACAGGAAAGCGCTTACGTGATTGGCTGGGGCGATGGACCTCGAGACGTCTAGACCAATCAGTAAAAAGTCAACGAGGTAGCAATTTGTTTGGCTCAACGTGGCAGGCAACTGATGAGCAAAGCGGATAGGCTAATTTTTTTGTTACGTTTTCCATCAAAAATGGAGGCACATAACCGCACAATGCTCCGATTGGAGCCTTTTAATTTGAATATGCAAATGATAAGCCGAGGTGACGCAGAGGTTTCAGTGGTGTTACATGTCGTGCTTTCAAAAACGTATTTGGGTCATGTAAACAGACTAAGGAAATGCGGGAAAACATTGACGTCATCTAGTAGCATTCGTACTTTATTAATTCCAAATTGACCATCTTGGTATTCTTAAAGTGTCCTTACTTCCTGGGTAAATCGCTACTTTCGTACACTTGAACATCCACCAAAAGTAGCACTGTCCACTCATGGTTTATGCTTACAGGACCACCGAAGGTCCTTCACTTGTCTTGAACGAATCACATTGAAGGTGGACCTTTTGGCATGAGTTCTGCATCTCACATGGTCTCACTTGTAGACTAACCTGTAATCAATGACTGTTACGCACACAGAGATACTTATGGTACGGCTGTTTGCGTCCTTGTTCCAATTCAGCGAAACCGGATAATTCAGTCTAAGGCACGCGTCCTCACCGTCACCTGCTTCCAGTGCGCTCTCCTATTCCACAAGTCCTTCTTCAACGCTTGCTCATTATCGGACGAATCGGTTTGTAGAAGTTCCGGGCACTGGAAGCATTTAGGCCTGGCCAAACAAGAGACGAGGACACGTTGTCAACTCTATTTAAAGGTTCCACACATTCAGCGGATGCGGTTCTCCTGGGAGGAGCTGCTGAGACTTACTTTTTCCTCCTGCTGATTGGCACTGCTTCCTTGTCATGGTCTCGAAGTCATTAGCAGACGGCAGTTTCTCCGTAGGACGCAGGCTGTGGCGAATTTGTACGGCGTTGAATCGAGACGCAATTAACAGCAGGCTGACTGGTCCTGTGGATGTTCAAATGCTGTTTAGGTAGTGCTCAAATGAAGGTTCAGAGCAGATCGTTGTGCTCCGTCAACTCCAATGTCATGCCTGACCTTTCTTGGTACCTCCTCGATGACGAGTGCGGCAAGTTGACGTCGAAAAGTCACTGATACATGCCTGCTTGTGCGTCGGTTGAATGAGTTCTTGATGCTGCAATTTTCTATGTGTTGGAAATCATGGGAATCTAACTCAAACCAATGTTCCAAACAAAATCCTTTTTTATTGAAAATGGAGGAATTCTTATTTGAACAGTGCCATCTAACGATGTTGCGACTGCTGAAAAGCCGTTGAGGCAGCTTTGAGTAGCCAAATCTAAACGGCTACAACAATGAAAGTGAAACACTGGCGGAATCACACACACAAATCCCGTCTGTCTTGGTTACTTTCGAATGCAACCGATGGTCCACACAATCACAACTGGCTCATTCCTGACGTTTCCTGGCTCCATCTATATCCAGGTCTGTCGATTAGGTGCCTAAAATGCCTGATTCTATGGCAACGAATTCAACAAATACCAACGGGCTCTTCTGCATGCGCAAATTATCCATGGTGATGACATGCTGCCAATTCATTCGTTTCTGTGGCTCTAACAAATGTCCCAGTTTACAAGGAGCTTTCGTTAATGCCCCACTTAGTGGATGAAGTAAACGCATTGGAATTTGCGGCATTCGTCTAAGGCGAGTCCATTACACACTCCAGGGTACTGAGCACTGCCAAAGGCCGTCTTAGTACAAGTACCAAGAAAGCAGTCAGTAATTTAATTGCGCAACGAAGGCGAAGTGTTTAATTGCATTGCCGAAAAGTTCGTGTACCAAGAGCTAAATTGCAAGCGCTGGTGATGGTGATCACTCGTCCCTTCCCACTCCCTACAAAATTACTCGGGTGGCGGAGGAACAAGTGCTTTCTGGTACAGCCGTTGCTAGTCGAGCCACCTCAACCCTGGTGTTATTCACCCTCCTGCCTGCGCTTTTTAATAACCGCGCTTGGCTGTGCATCTCAGCACAACAAATCGTCCTCGTCTGCTGTCACACAATCAGTGGTTTAATCAGAAAAAGCGGTGCTGACCCACTTGCAGGACATCCGGCACGAGACAACTAAAACAGAGATGAGGAATTCGTCGCGCACGCATTCTTTCCGTTCATCGCCCAGCCGTCAAAAGGCAAATGTGATTAGTTGGGGAAAGCAGTGTGGGCCAGTGGCGATGGTGGGAAGACGACTCCTGACCAATTTCGAGAGCAAACAGAAGTCGCACACCACCGTGATGGCCTCCTCCTCAATCACGGAAGACGCCGAAACCACAAAGGAGGATTTCGATTCAGAACGTTCCGTTGGCAGTTCCGCAGAAAAAAAAATCACTTCGCTATTGTGCGTCACAGTTCACAATCGGTGTTTGCTCGCAGCTTGCTGACTGCTTCTGGAGTGGCGTTCAATGGGATTTGTTGGATCCAATGGTGCCATTGAACGGTGTTAATTAGTCGTGTCGTGTTCGTCGAAGTAAACCAAACACGTTTTCAAACAATTATAAAAGTCAGACTACAATGGCTTCAAAGTTGCCACTAAGGAAAGTACCCACTCACATCGACAGTTTGTATTCAATTGAGATTATCGAATTGCCGCAAATGATAACAACTGATTTGTAAATCACACCAAATTCACCGAAGCACACATTTGTCCTAAAACGCACCAAATTTGATGTACGTTTTCTTAAGATTCACACGTTATCACCATGAGTAAATCTACCTCATTACACAACAAGGAGAATCGAGAGTGTCTCTCAACTGTTACTAACAAAGCCAAATTGTCATTTTCAGTTAATGCCTGATTCATTTTAAACAAGTGCCTTGATGTAGAACTCTCCTCAATGCACCAACAGATCCTTTCGGATTTCAATTGTATTGTTCAAATCTTCTAGGAGGAAATGTGCTTTAAACCATAGGGATCGGTATCAACACTTCGACAGGAGTGTTCACGACTTTCTCCTCGGTTTGTGGACATCCAAGAATATCTTGGCAACACACTTCGTGCGCTAAATGCTTCAAATGTATCTCCATCCGGTGCCAACTCTGACGAATTTTGGTATATTTACGAACATTTAGTGGAATGTGAAATAACGATTTCCGGGAATCCCAAACCAGCAGATCACATTGAGTCTGGGCCTGATGAACTGGTCACCGTGACCTTAGGTTGGAACCTATCACCGCTCAAGTTATCCACTTAGTTAATTACACAGAAGGGAACATCACCGAGCCATCAGAAGATCGATTCCATGTTGGATAGACCTGATGAGTTTCCAAAGATGTTACAACAACCATGAAGCCACTCTTCTATCTGGACAACGTGGAGGCCAACTGTCGAAGATTTGTGCTAAATCAACATGCAACTGGCGTTGCCTCAGTTGTCAGACCACGAGAATTTGTGGCAACTCAGCCGCTAGGTCAAATGTGGACTTTTGGGGGATGTGTACTTTTAATTACAATCCTCGTGATATTAACTCCACGCGAGGATAAGATTAAGCGCTAGTAAGTTGAGTGCAAGATTTACGATGACTGCAAATTGTTCGCGTTGCGACCAGAAGTGGTCTCCGAGAGCCAAACAACCACTAAAAGCAGATAAGAGTGAGACAAACAGTTAGCGGTGAAGAGGGCAGAAAGTAGCTGCTCCACGCACTTGTGAGTGTACCAGTCACGTCGGATGCTCGTGCATTCGCTGATCACGACGTCGAATGGGTGGAGTGCCCGACAAACCAGGTGAATATATTGCGCATTGCTCTCAAGATATTCTACGGAATGAGCCATTGGCGGTGGCAGTGCGTTTTAGTTGAGACAACAGGAGCATTCCCCCACCGTCCAGATTTAACCTGAACTCTTCGACAGGCGTGTCTGCCTGTGAATTTGGATTCGTTTACAGCGCGAGTTTGCAGACAAGGTTTGATTAATCTCCCGCTACTGATTCAGGTCAAACGTGACAGTTTAGAAAACAGGGGAAAAGGTTTCAAACCAAAGTGTCCATCTGCGTCATTCCAAATGTTTGTCAACAAATAAACAAGCACAGTGCTGGAATATACTGGATGCACTTGATGATCGCCAGTGAATTAATATTCTTCAGCCAGTTATTTGACTAAGCATTAAAAATGGGCACATTGTCATCCATCGTCATCACTTCACTTTCCCGTAGAGTCCTGGATATCATTCTGCCCGTCTTATTGATCGCCCACATCCTATTGGTTCATCTCTTTAATCGGCTGTAAATGTCAATTAGCTAGTAACCGTGACACGCGTTAGCCGCGTTTAACATTCCTGCTTCCACTTTTACACGGATTATAATGCATTGAATGTCGAGAGTCACGAGAAGCATTTTCCTTCTGGATGTGCTTGCAAAAATCCCATCATCTGTCAAGCATCCCAGCGTCCTACCCCATTTATCTCGATGTAATAACCCCCTCTCTACCCCCAACGCCGATAAGCCCTCAGCGAACACCTGCCAGTTTCTTTGCCATTTCCCACTTTCTGCACTTTTAGACCCTGCCTGTGACAAGTTTCAGGCCCCACGACCAATCCACGTAGAGCCGATTTAAAAGGCATGCAATGCATGCGTGACGCGGATGTTTCGATTGCCTCACACAACTTACCTCGAGCGCGTCAACTTGGTACGTGTCGTGGAGTCGCTCAAGCTTGTGCCTGATCGTGGCGAATCGATCCCTTGGGAAATTGGGTTTTCATCTCCTTTAACCAGCCCACACACCCGAAGTGCTGCTCTCGCGCAGCGTGTTACGCGACTTGATGGGAATGAACGCTGATATCTTTAAAGCTTTACGAGAATGGTAATAGAAACAGGCAAATTGTTCACAGAACTGAAACGACGCAGCGAAAGAGGCGTTTTTAGAGGCTACACGACCTTTTCGCCTTGCCACCAATTGATACCAACTCAACCAACTCCGGTGTCAATAGGTTGATGTGATTCACCAGTTCTTCAGATGCACAAATCAGGCGCACGACGCCCTGATCTATAGAACATGAGTTAGAACACGTTCGTTCAAGCCA
>UXSR01000988.1:0-12913 GCA_900604375.1 Mesocestoides corti | reverse complement strand
GGTGGTGGTGGCGGTGGTGGTGGCGGTGGTGGTGGCGGTGGCGGTGGTGGTGGCGGTGGTGGTGGCGGTGGTGGCGATGGAGGTGGCGATGGAGGTGGCAGTGAAGTAGCGGTGGAAGAAAAGGAGGGCAACAAGGGTGGGAGGATAAAATGAATGAAAATTGTGAGGCTTACGCAACACCCCACGGTAATCAACGGAGCCAGAAACCCGTGCTTGCTTAATAACAAAGAAATTTTAAAAAAAAACAAGTCGATCCGATGGCGGGAAGCGAAAAATGTGATTAATGCACGCTCTCCGAACACAACACCTTTTGTTCCTCGTCTTAACTAATTACCACTTGCTCGCTGTGCGTGCGTTTGGCCAGAAGTAGGTCGACTGTTCATCATCATCATCATCTTCTTCCTCCTCTTTTTCGTCCCCAAGAAAAATGTTTTGGCCAAAACAACCACCTCCTCGTGCAATAAGCCCCCAGGAAAGCCTGTCCTTCAGCTCTGGCCTTTCGAAACCACGCACGCTTGTCAACACGGATGAAGCAACAACCACAACGTGAAGGAGTAATTGTTTAGGCCAGACGAAAATAACAAAGCCAGAATGTTCGAGCATCTGTAGAGACACCCTCACGGTTAGAATCTAATTTGAAACAAGGGAAATTTGAACCTTCCAGGCGTTGTGCTCACATAGAATTACTGCCAGCGATTGAAATATGCTGCGTTGTTGGCAGCTGTCGTACTAGAAGACGGCTACACAACGACTGTAACTCCTAGGACTGTTGTTGCACGAATTCCAGCCGAATTCTCCGCCCGATGGCGCGCTCACAGAACATTTTGGCAGATTCAGGCACACAATAAATGTGCGGACGCTGCCACCAGCTGCAGTTGATCACGCAATTACAATTATAGCGTGAATGTGCGCGATTCACCGCTGCCGTCATCATCATTAGCAGCTGTGTCTATCAACTGCGAGATCAGATCTCGCAAAGTAAGAATTATTAATAGTAATAATAATAAAACGCACACACACACACACAAAAGCACAAGCCTCACCTCTCCCTTGCAGCCTTGTGCGGCGTAACCAAGTCGGTCTTGGAGACTTGAGCGACGTCAAGGTCGCATCGACCTTCAATGCTGCCCAATTGGGTGCCTGCGACGGGGTCGAAGAAGACGATCGTCGCGTTGATCATGGCGACGGCCAGCTCGCGTCCGTCGTTACGGTAAGCCATGCAGGCGACTACAAATTGAACGCGGCAATGATGAGCACAAACGTTGCAAAAAATCAATAACACGGCCGCAATCTTTCGGTGGAAGGGGCTATTCTTGGCGGTTAACTCACGACGTTGGCAAATTTTTAGGAAAAATAAGCCGACTTCAATGCAAGCCGTCGTCTTATAGACACGAAAGTGGCCCAACCACGCTGAACGCCAGGTTTTTCGACATTAACCGGTTACTGGAGACGTTTTACGACTGGCGATCATCGGCCAACGGCCGTTTTAACGGTTAGGTGCTTGCTTGAGATGAAGTTTGCACAAACAGAATAAGAAGAGGGCAAAGTGAGACGCCGGTATCCGGGATTGGTGTCACTACGCACTGCGGAGTTCTCGCTACAAGACACAGTGTGGGTGTCGAAGAATAACACACTCATGAGATCACACACAATTCGAAAGGACCAAACGTGAGTAGAAAAAAGTGGAATCGGTTTAAACCAACCACACCGGAATTCGTATTAATCAGAAACGCAAAACGGTAGTTTTGCTGCGACAAAAAAAGACACCTTTGCCTTGTCTAGACTCGCATTACCCCGGAAAGTAGACATACACACACACACACACACACACGAGTGGCGGATGATTATCGCAACGAAAACATCCGCGAGGAGACAAAATCTGAAGTGTAAAACGCTGTTTGGTCTTAAAAGCGCGTGACGACTTCATTAGTTGTCGACAGCACCGCCAGTACCAACAGTTGGCGCCTAGTGCGTTTGCAAGAAACTAAAACGTAAGCCGCTTCTCATTTTCTGCTTACTATCAACTCCAAAACCCAATTGACACAAAGTTGAAAGAAGCTTGCACATCTGCTGCTTCTTTCTGCCAGTAAGTAGGGTCCACATACGAAAACACGACGGTGTTTAAGAGGTGAGAGGTCACTGGTAGTGGTTTGCTTAATTCGTGGTCAAAATATCGATTCTTCTTGCGCCCTTGAAACGCTAGATCTGCCGGGAGATCGAGATAAGAAGGTTTGCAGAATACACGCTGCCAATTTGCTTAACCAAATTCGTGAAAACCAGACGCGGAAGGTGGGAGAGTAATACATACTTGTTTCGTCACATACGACACGAGATTCTTGAGTTTTAAGGCGTTTACGCATCAACTAACAAGCGTTGTATGTGTGGCGAGCTGCAGACTGCAAAAACTGCTTGAATGTACCAATAATTTGTTTAAAAGAAATGGCGAAAACGAACGTCGATTGTAATCAGTCAAACAATGCTGTCGAGCAGTGGCGTGGAAAAAAGTGATGTAATTTGGTGCCTTGGCGTTTCAGAGACGGGCGTTTCAGGGATGACGCAATGAACCAAACACCACGACTAGCACACCACGAACCTCTCTTCCAACCAGGACACGGGGTCGTGTGCACAAGCGGTCATTTAATGAAGAGCTGATAGCCAAATGATGTCGCAATTAGGAGGAAAAAGCAGCAAAAAGGGCCGTCTACTTTAACATCGTCGATCAAGAACACCAAACTGAAACCACTCAAACTGGTAGGTTTAACGTGGATAAATTTCAGGTAATTCACACCAGTTCTGAAGGCACAAGTTACAAATGGTCTCCATGGTGTGGAAATGCAGCCAATTTTGTACACACAACAACTGCTTCTGCCTGCACTTCTACTCATCCCCAACCAATGTTCATCAAATGAATTTGCGATTACATTTGGTTAAGATAACACCCGACTAAATTACCAGATTATGTCCAGAGTATGGAGGCCGTTATCCAATCCGGTATTTTCTGCTAATGGCACTCCCAAAGACACCACCTACCCACTAATCGAGTACGCAAGACACGCCCTAGCCAGAATAACGCCCTATCGACTAAGGAGGAATACTTACTGTCCAGAGGAACTGTGGTTGTTTCAAGGACCGTGCTTCCAGCTACTGCGTCGGCTCCGGCGCCGGAGGTGGCTGCGGCTTCGCAGTCGGCCAGGCTCCAAGTGCGGAAGGAGCCGTCCCAACTGCCCGTCAGGACTTCAAGCCGGCCGAACTGTTCCAGACCGGGATTGAAGAGGATAGAGGAAACGGGGCCGGTGTGTCCGGTGAGGACTGTAAGAAGCTGCCCAGTGCGGATGGACCAGACGTAGGCGTCGAAGGAGTCTAGGGCCCCGGACGCGACGAGGTCACCGAGTGGATCGACTGCGAGGGCGGACAGCTGCACGCCGCGGCTAGGCACTGACATCGTCCGGAAGTTGCGGTATCTGGCCGAAAGGAAACACATTATACTACTCGCTAACTATCAGTAGACATGCACGCAACTCCGCCTGGAGAGCAGAGTACCTGGTCAAGTCGAAGGCCCTCACGGTCCCGTCTAGGCTCGCCGAGACGACAACCTTCGGCTTCGTAGAAGGGAAGGCCACCTGCGTGACCGGGGCTTGGTGGTCGGAGAAGGTGACCATGGCGCGTCCACTGCCAACATTCCAAATCTTAACTTTGGCGTCACGACCCCCGGTAGCAAGTAGAAGGCCGTCGGGGGAGTAGGATAAACTGGTCATCTCGTTGGCGTGGGATTCAGCTCGCAGATGACAAGACTTCGAACGCCACTCCCACACTGCCAGTTGGCCGTGCTCTTCGGAGCCAATGGCAATCCAATCACCAGCTGGATTTATCGTCACCGAAGTGATTGGATCAACCATCAGTCTTGAATGAAGGCGCAGACAAAAAAAGTTATAAAAAAAAACACCAAGATGATGTATTAACTACAGACACCTGAGAAGCTTATCATGGCCGTATGTGGTCGACTATACTTACCTTGCCTTGTCCATTAGCACGAATTCTGGCAGTTGGTGGAGCATAACCACACCATTTTCGAATGCTGTTACTAGGATCTTTAATTTGCGGTGAAAACTAATAGCGGTAATTGCTTCGGGGACTCGGTGTTCCTGTGCGTTACGATAAAAGAACCTAAGTTGGATTAGAAAAAAAGCGATTCCAGACAAACTTGGAGGTGAGACGGAATGTTGCCTTCGCTGATTCACCTTCAACTGCAGAATCCATATTTTGCAATTCTGTATCACAGGTCCATAGCTTGAGTTCGCCATCAGTGCCCACTGTAAAACAATCAAGCGAGCCATCGCCACAAAACTTGGCGAACACTGAACTCTTATGTCCAGAAAGAGTGTATATAATAAGTTTTTCACATTTCTTTACGGAAAGTATGCGTGCCGTCATGTCATCGCTGCCGGCAATAATGAATCTGGAGTCCGAAGACCATTCGATGTTTTTTATTGTATCTTGAAAACCGTACAGAAATCTGTGTAACTCCAGAGAATTCGCGCTTCTGTTTGGCTCTGGTGCCAGGAAAACCATAATGCAGTGGTTTTTCGAAATTGCTAAATACCTAGGCGAATACACTAACGCACAAGGGCTTACTTGCCATTAGGGCTGAACGCAACAGCCGATAAGGGATGGCGGAATTTGTAGACATTAATCACGTTCCCGGTAACAAGTGAGACAAGTGAGCCATCACCATCTAAATTTTTTCAGACATTAAAATGCAAATAATCCTACTCGTATTGGCAGCGAAAAGGACAGGCAATATAGGAGATATGGCAACATGGGTTAGATTAAATTGGCTATTAACAGATACAGTACGAGATTCATCCCTATGCACTGAAATTAGATAAAAAATTTAACGAACCGAAGTAGATGAAAAATTGTGACTTGGTTCCCGACGGGACTAACAACACACGAACCGTTCTGGGTGAATTCCAGGTTACCAGACTTATATGTTGTTCCAAACAACTTTGCAAACTAGCAAAATTAGCGCAGGCTTAATTTTTACCTTGAAATTTAACTTCATTGAGTCGCCGTGAATTTCAAGACTGACAAAAAATTACTGGAGAACGACTAAAATATAATTGGTCCAAATATTGCACATGATAGTTTCAAAATGTTATCTATGTACACGAACGATTTAAACAAATTAGAATGTAAAAAGATTTTTTTAAGCAGATGGACCTTACCCTTATTTGACTACACATCAAATTATGCAAATCAGCACTAATCAAACGAATTCATTGCCATAAATCACTATGTTATCAGTTTAACTTTATTTGTAATTTGAAAGATGGTATAATTCCATTACAGTTAGAAGCTCAGCATTAACCCATTAAGAAAGTGTAGCCTAACCATAGTGAACTAGTTTGTTCGATATCGCTAACAATCATTCTATGATAGATACCGACATCATTTTTTGAATTTTTTTAATTATTTTGTCAGCTCAGAGTTACCTCCCATTAGACTTATTAATTTGGAATAGTTCAAGTTAATTGTAATCTACAGCTGATGCTTTAACATAATCCCTTTTTTAAGATTTGTTAAAGCTTTTGAACACGCTGTGTACATTAAACAAATTTTTGACTGCCAATCTGGTGCTAAATATATTATACACAATATTCGAAAATTTCAGGTGGGTCTTAATGGTGTATCAGACTCCCTTATTAGAGGCAAACGTCGCAGGTTGGGAAAATTCATTGCATTCGAGAGCCATTTTCAAAATCTAATTAGATTTTCAAACTGATTTTGAAAAATTTTGCTTTTTAGTTAACCACATTGTAAATTACAACCATACAAAACTGATTTCTGACATCTAAGTTAGATTTATGTTGCATTTTATAAGAAGAACGTCACTTGTGATTTAGTAGTTCCGTGTGAAGTAGGGTTTTTTTTAACTATTTCATTTGGTCATTAGAGATAAGTCGTAATTAAGCTTCAACAAAAAAGGAACAAGACCTTACTGGATAATATCAAAGGGGACATAAAATTTTTAATATTTCAGTTTTTCGAAAAAAAATTGTTTTTTTTGTTTTTAATGCTGCCAAATAAAACTGTAAACTGCAACCTAGTAGCCGCAGGAAGATTGCTAAAATCTTCAAAAAAGCCAATTCAAAATTGTGGCAAAACCGGAGAATAAATCAAACTTTTAAGCGAAATCCTAGGATGCAGATACTATATTGGAATTTCCATTTTTATATCATGATAAACTAGCAACACCGCAATCTAAGGCTAAAGTTTGGCTTTTAATTACACTTTTAGTAAACCAGCTTCATAGTTTCTATCCTAATCGATTCATGTACAAAACTAAATTCTACATTCCCATTGGTTCCAACTAGCCAATCAACAGCCAGGCTTAGGGTGGTTATGTCGGACCTATATAAAGCCTTAGCATCCAATAATCCGCGGTCTTGTGGACTTGTTCCGGCCCTCGTGCTTCGTTTACTCCTCGAGGTCTCTTAACTACCCACTCTACTACTACCACCAATATGGTATGTGCTCATTTTTTGTCTGTCTTAATGCCACCTAATTTGTTTAGCGCGAATGTATCAGCATCCACGTCGGTCAAGCCGGTGTTCAGATGGGCAATGCCTGTTGGGAACTCTACTGTCTGGAGCACGGAATCCAGCCAGATGGACAGATGCCGAGTGACAAGACTATCGGAGGCGGCGATGATTCGTTCAACACGTTCTTCAGTGAGACGGGATCCGGCAAGCATGTTCCACGTGCCGTCTTTGTGGACCTCGAGCCGACCGTTGTGGACGAGGTGCGCTGTGGAACGTACCGCCAACTCTTCCACCCCGAACAACTCATCACGGGCAAGGAGGACGCTGCCAACAACTATGCGCGTGGTCACTACACCATCGGCAAGGAGATAGTGGACCTGGTGTTGGATCGCATTCGGAAGCTGGCGGACCAATGCACGGGTCTGCAGGGTTTCCTCATCTTCCACTCGTTCGGTGGTGGTACAGGGTCTGGTTTCACGTCCCTGCTGATGGAGCGCCTGAGCGTGGACTACGGCAAGAAGTCGAAGCTGGAGTTCTCGGTGTACCCAGCTCCGCAGATCTCGACGGCTGTCGTTGAACCCTACAACTCCATCTTGACGACTCACACGACTTTGGAGCACTCGGACTGTGCATTTATGGTTGACAACGAGGCGATTTACGATATTTGCCGGTAAGTCGGAATTGTGGCACACTAATTCCATGCCTTTCTAGACGCAACCTCGACATCGAGCGTCCAACTTACACCAATTTGAATCGTCTGATTGGTCAGATTGTGTCCTCGATTACGGCGTCTCTTCGTTTCGATGGTGCCCTGAATGTTGACCTGACTGAGTTTCAGACCAACTTGGTGCCATATCCTCGTATTCATTTCCCACTGACTACTTATGCTCCAGTGATTTCGGCCGAGAAGGCGTATCACGAGCAGCTGAGCGTCGCCGAGATCACAAACGCTTGCTTTGAACCCGCGAACCAGATGGTGAAGTGTGACCCACGCCACGGCAAGTACATGGCGTGCTGCATGCTGTACCGTGGCGACGTGGTGCCGAAGGACGTGAACGCGGCGATCGCCACGATCAAGACGAAGAGGACCATCCAGTTCGTGGACTGGTGTCCGACGGGCTTCAAGGTGGGCATCAACTACCAGCCACCAACCGTGGTGCCAGGAGGCGACTTGGCGAAGGTGCAGCGTGCGGTGTGCATGTTGAGCAACACGACGGCGATCGCAGAGGCGTGGGCCCGTTTGGACCACAAGTTCGATCTGATGTACGGGAAGCGTGCCTTCGTGCACTGGTACGTGGGTGAGGGAATGGAGGAGGGTGAGTTCGCTGAGGCTCGCGAGGACCTGGCGGCTCTGGAGAAGGACTACGAGGAGGTGGGCATTGACTCAGTCGAAGCCGAGGGAGAAGAGGAGGGCGAGGAGTACTGAGGACGGACTCATCTGACATCACTAATATTAATAAATCACTGCCTTTTCTAATGTCTCACTCCCATTTATCTTTTCACACTCTTTTTTGAGTTCATTCCTTGGTTCTTTTCAATAATCATTAAAAAATGGTAATTTTACTGTCGTTTTCTGCTCTAACTCGGGCGTTATTTTGATGATGGTTGGGTTTTGCGGGTCGAGTTTGTCCCTTCGGTAGTTTTTGTGCGTTCTCTTAGTGGTTTCGCCATGATTTCACCTGAATTCTTAAGCTGGCCTTCTTTGTGTTTCTCCGGGACCTCGGATTCGCTAGTGGGGGTCAGATAGCAATTTGGGTAGTTAGTGTGCTTACGCTGCGATGTGCGCCCTAGTTGTCCGCGATTTCACCAAAGATCTGGCGTATTTTATCTGTTCGCGTCTAAATTTGGGAGCACCGCATTTGGTTGGACAGATCCGGGGCATCAGTTGTGGTAGTCTCATTTGAGCAAACGAAAGCCATGGAGACGAACAGGTCGCGCCAGTATGGGATTTTCACCGGCTCCGGACTTGTTTCGGAATGACCAACTAGTTGCTTTACTTGCATTTTTAAACCGCAATTGCTTCGATGTGGTTAACTCAACTTCGGTGACTTAAAATATGCATGCTTTTCAGCAAATGTATTTAATGTATAAAGACAGAGTGCGACGAACATAATCTTGGAAGTATTGTCCATCGCTTTCTACGACGTTGAGCCATCTCTCAGAACTTTCCATCCCAAGTTCAAGAGGGTCTTCTGGGTCGCGCGACCCACGTGAGGTCGAGCGTTGTCATGCAGCAGCAGTATGACTTGCCTGCTTCCTTGCCAATTAAATGGCCCCTTCTGATCAAATTCTTCACTCATTTTGTTCAATTGTTGGCTGAGTTGTTTCACAACCACCGTATGACTAGTTTCCGGGAGAACTTTCTTCGTGTCGATGTCCTGTTCCGGCGTCGACGTACTGGGTTGCCCGGAATCTACGTTTGGGATTCTCGTAGCAAAAAAATATGCTTTTCACCACCCTTCACAAGTCTTTACAATAAGTCCTTTTATGTTGTCGACGGGCAAAGAGTGAAATGCATGTGCTCATCATACGGCTCCCTAGGTTGTGTTCGGTCAACAAAAGTGGGGGGAACTCAACTTCCAAGTTTTTGAATTTTTCCTATTTGGTGCAAACGCAGTTTGGGTGACTCCTAACTGAGGTCCTGCTAGCTCTTGTTGCGTTTGAGTTGAGTCTTCATCCAGTAGGGCTTGTAATTTCGCATCTTTAAAGCTTCGAGGCTGCTGTTCGGAGTGCAGCTGGTCACTCAGATCGAAATCACCACTTTTAAAACGTTTGTACCAACAACAACACGTTTCATAAGACACACCGTCGACATCACCAAGAACACTGCAAATTAATTGTCATCCCTTAGAGGCATTTTTCCTTAGATGGAATTCGTATGAAAAGCAGTGCCAGCGTATGTGCTGCTTGTCAGTTTCCATCGTAAATCCGGCTATTCTGAGAGGTAAGGCAACTCTAGCAGACCTGCTATTCTATGTTCTGAGACCTTGCTGCCGATCCTTTCGAAAATACGAAATACCGCGAAAAAAATTGTTTTTTTTTTAAATCCACAAATCTCTTAATGATAACCTCTGGAGGCTCAACGAGCACGATGCCTGTTGCTTGAACACCTCCACCAATCACCTCTGCGGAAGATGAGTTACTAACTCGCTCGAACCGACCTTCCGTTGATATGATGGAAAGCTGGTCGATGTATCTGTGTGTACCACCGGTTGCACTACCTTCTGGTTAAAATTGGTTTTTTAAGGGACAAATGATCCGACCTTGAGCCGATCAATAGAATGTGTATCTCTGCCTGGCCCAATCGCGAGGTTTTAAGTGTTGTTGATTGTCAGCTAGCCTCCCCTAAAAACCCACCCTCCACTGTTTCAGGGGATATTGGTCGGATAGCCAGGATATTTGAACTTCTATCCAAAAGTGGCCGTTTGGTGGAAAATGACTTGACGATGTTTCAACCAATAGAGTGTAAATCCGCTTGGACCAATCCTACGCATTCAAATACTGTTGTAAGTTAGCTCTATGCGATTGACATTCAACAATTACCACGGTATATTAATCGATGTGTTTGCTTGTCCCTCCGGGGTGGTTGACCTTCTAGCAGTGATCGACCCGATGGGGGAAGTGGATTGGACCTCGAGTTAACCCCTGGAACACGCACCAATGAAAGGCATTGTTTTAGAAATTTAAATGCATCTCACTTTCTCATTGTTGGTGTTCAAAATGGTACGAAACCTGTGCGCCAAGGTCGGCTTGTGTATGACGACACTAAGTTTGGATGTGTTGCTAGAAGTTTGAACCCTGGCCAATGAAATCTGGTCACGAAGCAACAATTCGGGCCTCAAAGGAGACATTGATTAACGCGGGAAACCATAGGAAACGGTAATTATGTTGAATGGCCTTGTCGCCTCACGAAATTGCCTGGTCAACTTGACAACTGGCATAAGCTGTGGCCATTGCAGTGGGTTGCCATGACAACTCCCCCAAGATAGCTCAAAAATCGATGTAATAGGGTTCATTGGAATCTTTACTGGAGGTGCCAGATAATTTACTCAATCCTCACAGATAAGATCGTCAGAATCGTAGATCTGTCGCAGATTCATGATATGGATGCAACTTCACTGGTATACACATAAACCCGAGTGGCCTTGAACAGCTGACCAATGACATTTCGGCATGAGATCTATGGAGTGAAAGTGAGAAAACTATGCATGAGTCAATATGACATGCAACAATACCCACATTCAAGCCGAAAACATGTCTGCATTCACTTTATATTTGAAAATCGTGGCTCACGACCGATAATTTAATCGTCTACCATCAATAGTGCTTTTACCTAAATCAGAAATAGCTGATTGGTCAGAACTAAGTGCCACTCACGTCGACCTGCGAAATGATTAGGCAAATCTTGTCGTGAGTCACACCATGCATTGCCTTCAGGGTCTTGTTTGGTAATTTTTGTACCCATGTGGTACACACTGAAGCACCAGGAGTCACGATAACTTCTCCGCCGAATCGATTGCCTACAACCAGAGGATGAATCGTGTTTAGGGTGTGATTGGTCAGTCATTTTGGGGGATAAAACGAGCAGATATGGGGAATTTAGCAAAACGATTGAAGGAAATGAAAATTCACTGCAGTTTGAAGGTCTGTGAATTTGCAGGTTAAGTTTGCCTCTGGAGCAACAGGCAACAACTGGCTAAGGTGTCAAAGTTCGCTGGTAGACAGCCGAGTCCTGTGGTTGGTTGGTTGGTTAATTAAGGTACTTCTGTCTCAAGCTAAACTACGATGTGGCATGCGTCGGTGGGAGACGGAAGTTGAATAAAACACAGTACAACTCAGTTTTTCAGGTCGAAATTCACTTGCCAAAGAAAGTAATGGCCATCTTGGAGACGAATGTCAAAACCACAACTACCTCATTGATAGTCCATCTGCCTTTGGAGTCACAGGGTAAGGGTGTAAGGTAATTCTACATAAACACAAGTGGGATGCAGCCACGTTGAGCCATTTCATTGAAGATGAAGGCAAAAAAATGCGTCGATGAACTAGCAAGACTACTTACGACCACAAAACCGTTGTAATTTAGCAGATAAAACGTGTGTTGGTTAGAGGGCTTTGTGATTAAACAGAAAGATTGACTTATTGAAGAAAAATCGCAAACTTCCACGACATTTTCGACAACGACACTTGTATGAGCACTGCTGGCGAGTTCTGAGAGGCTCTAATGACCACGTCCTTCGATTTGTTAACTAATTTTCACAATCCCATTTCGTTCTGATTATACTAGGTTACTAATTACGCAACTGAAAGGGCAATGTTTGTACAACTTCCGTTCCCTTGTAATGTTCAGAGGTCGCAAAAGATTGCTGGAATTCCCTCCGTGTGTGTTTCCGTAGAGTTCAGCAAGCGGATCCAGCGCCCTCGGTGGTGCATTGAAACGTCAGGATCCAACGTGTGCATCCTGCAATTTTCTTCTCACAAAGCAGCTTCATGCACTGCTCACATGTGTCAAATTGCACAGCAACACCGATGACTACGTCGTTCGTAAGGGTGAAGAATACTTGTTCTGGAAATCGGTAGTATTTTAATTTCACCTTGATTCGGCACTGCCACCTTTGTTACTATAGAAACGGCAATTAAACTACGGGATGGTGCCTGTACAACTGAACAGGAATGCAACTTCTTACTGCTAATTATCACAGGAAATTCGAGTTTTGTGTTTGTAAGAAGTCATTCCTGAGTTATCTCGCTATCAGAAACCATTAAGCAATGTTTGTGAATCGTGTTGACGTTATTAGCTGGGATAAACACATGTAGGTACACGTGTGCACGCGTACGTAACCATGGGTGCGTGCTCTCATTTTAAACAAGACGTTATCCGCCAGGATTTAATAGCATCAATGCAGGTCATTCCACTTCATGCTCATAAAATGAGACGGATTGGTGGGTCACTGACTAATCGATTAAATACTCTGCTAACCAACACACACGGCAGGCTATGCATCACAGTTGTCTAACTCAGTCTGATGCCAAAACCTCTGACTCATTAAAAAATCGACAGTAGCTATTAGAAGCGGCTGTGACAACCAACTGCGAGGAAAAATTGCGTCTTTCACAGTCTTTTCCCATCACGAAGTTGGATACGCACGAGCAAATTTGCCAGTAGAATCGGCACGCCACGCCTATTGGTCGACGCGAGCCAATCAAATTGCGCAAGTAGGGGAACTGATATTGGGGGCTTATAAAAGGCCTACGCAAGACCATCAGCTCAGCAAATTTGGGTGTCGCAGTTGTCCTCGTGCTTCGTTTACTCCTCGAGGTCTCTTAACTACCCACTCTACTACTACCACCAATATGGTATGTGCTCATTTTTT
>UXSR01000987.1:0-12922 GCA_900604375.1 Mesocestoides corti | reverse complement strand
TCATCAATGTAGACAAAGACGAAATCGAGATTACGGAGAACCTGGTCCATGAATCTCTGGAAGGTTTGTGCTGCGTTACGTAAGCCGAAAGCATTCGTAGGAACTCGAATAGGCCAAATGGGGTAATGACGGCAGTTTTCGGAACGTCTTCAGGGGCCACAGGAATCTGATGATAAGCCCGTACAAGATCAAGTCGTGAAAAGACTTTGGCACCGTTTAGACCCAATGAAAAGTCGTGGATATGCGGGATGGGGTACCGGTCAGGGACTGTGACATTATTTAGGGCTCTGTAATCACCACAGGGTCTCCAGTCTCCAGATTTCTTGGGTACCATATGTAAAGGGGCCGCCCATGGGCTGTTGGAGGGGCGGATAATGCCTAGACGGCACATATGTTCAAATTCTGCTTTGGCTGCTCCGAGCTTATCAGGGGCAAGTCGTCTGGCCTTGGCGGTTGTTGGCGGACCTTTAGTCACGATATGATGCATGACTTGGTGAGTAGGTTCGCAGGGCGCCTGAGCCACTTTGACAATTTCGGAGAACTCCTTCAAAAGTTTATCATATCTGTTAGAATCGGACAATGCCAGGTGGATTCCAATTGAATTTATTGAATGTTACGTGAATAACACATTCCCATTTAACAACGTGCTACCTGTGTTAAAATGTTTGGAACTGAACCTATGGACCATTATTCTTACGGCAAACACACAAATTTCACCCATTTTAGCACATTTTATTTCAAATGCCATGTTTATTTAAGCCACAAGGCAGTGTCTATTCGTCACACGGTCCCTGTTACCGTTTCCCATTGGCGTTTGATCAAATTATGAGCAAATATATATCCGTTGTGAGTACTTTGCACTAGGTTTACTTTCGCTGCGCAAAAGTTGATTTGCATATTTTAATTTAAAACTCAGTAAGTTAACTGTGCAACGCTGAGTATTTTTAGGCGTAATGTGGAAACTCGTCTTCGTTCTTTCATTATCAATGTGTGCGCTTGCCGAGGTACCTACGGAGGAGGATCGCCAAATCATTGTCGAAATGCACGCAAAGACACGCTCTAGTGTTAACCCAACAGCTAGCAGCATGCAACTCATGGTGAGCACAATAAGTGGGGTTTATCTTTATTTATCCACTTGGGTAGCAAGCACTTTACAAAACAATTGAAATTGAACATTTTAATTTAATTCAAAGGTAACCAACTAAGATACCAAAATGAATGTGAATGAGCTTGGCATAACACACCATCATATCAAGTCCGAATTCAAAAGTAGGCACGATCATCCAAAGAGATCCATTATTATGTTCCTGTTATCTAGCGGTACTCCAATGATTTGGAAAATTTGGCAGAGCAGTGGACGGCTAATTGTTTTATTCGGACGCCTAACTCTACACTTCTGCCAAATCATTCAGATATTGCCGTGACATGGATTTATAATTATGGTGGCAAACCAGAGTACTCTGGGACAATGTCAATTCTCAGCGAACCTCTTGGTAAATATTTTTATGAAAATAATAGCTGCAGTGGAAACTGCAGGCTATATCTTCAGGTATGAATTTATATTTGCAATTTTTTAATTGCAGTTACAGACATTGATTGCTTTAATCAGAATGTTAACAGACAGGCGATTAAAATGGAGATTGTTGTTTCCTTTAGTCAATTTTGCACATTTAGTTGATTATGAGAGAATGCAACACTCGAGTGTCTGAAGATCTGAATTGAGATTTTGCAAAGTGGCTTTCATGCTTGTTTACTCACATGGCATGGTTAAATGGATTCCATTTATTTGTCCAAAATGTTGTTTAATTAAACTGGATTAATAATGTTGAATAATAATACGGTAATGTTAAAGATTTGGCAGTGCCCTTGACATACCTTTCAGTTCATTTGGGCAAACACTACTGCGGTCGGATGTGCAATGAACACGTGCAACATTACCTCCAAAAATAAACGCGAACTGGCTTACCTAGTGGCTTGTGCCTACAAACCCGCGTGAGTCAAATAGCAAATTGACCCTATTGTTTTTTCCTACAAATTAGATAATAGCAAGTTAACGTCCACTTTCAACCCCCACTTTCAGAGGTAACATTCCAGGTCTACAGCCTTATGAAAACGGCACCAGTTGTAGTGCTTGTCCTGACGGATTCTTTTGTCATCGTAATCAGTGTACAAACGATACCTCCCTACTACCAAATACGACAACTTCCTCTACTACCACCAGCACAACCACTGTGGCCATTGGGACAAGTTCTAGCATGACCACTACCACTTCTGCTGCCAATAACACAACCACCGTGGCCATCGGGACAAGCTCCAGCATGACCACTACCTTTAGCACTGACTCTGACTCTCAGCTCAAGTGTCCACTCGGGGAATCCTGGTTTTCACATTTCTCCTATTGTTCACTTCGTATAATTTCTTACCAATCTATCGACTCCTCACCATTTAACATTTGCCTTGACTTTCTCATGGGATTGTAAGTAAATAAGAAACAATATAAAAGTAAAATTTAATTCTTAATCAATTTTAAATCGCACGCCGTGTTATCAGTGAGAATTCACGCATTTAACTATACGGAAGCCGTTTAACAGGCAGATTAATTCCAGTTAACACGTATCGATCAATTTACGAGAGGTAAAGGAGCGTCATTATGTAGATGTTGATAGTCATGGACTTGCCCTTTCAACTGATGATGCCTAAGATTATCGCCATACGCAAGTCTTCTACACCAGCATTAACAGAGAATAAACTAATACCACTTCAAGGTCATTATACACTCCGATTCCGTTTGATTAAATGCAATCTCGCATTAGTGACTTAAGAATAACTAGGGTGCGTTTGGTATAGGACAAAATGCTCTAGGCGTTTTAAAGGATCTCTTAGTTGGCGCGCATGGATGAGCTTAATAAACTGGGGTATGATGAGAGGAAGTCACTAATATCCTGCCCGATGCGCAGCGGTTGTGTGGTTATTTAAACAAAATCGCGGCTAACCAAAAGTGTTGATTTTTCGCAGATTCTTTTAAACTTCAGAGGTTTCAGCAACACAACCAAACTCTTGTTACTTATCAGTTACCAGATATACATTTTGGAAATCAGTAGTCAACAGCTACGCGACACACATTTACTTAGCTTTTTAACTGATGCATTCAGCATCTGCACCTTGCTCTTTAAATAGGCTTGCGTTTCACTTCTACGAACGAAAGCAAATGTCTTTGACTACGAAGCACCAAATTCCGTGCTGGGCTATGAACTTGTTGTGAATCGTGTTTATTCAACTCCTTAAACGGGTCGCTCCGCCTCCGACACAGGGTTCGCTTTTTTAGCACCACGGAGCCGGCCGCGCGAATCCTCAACTCCCCCCTCATTCACGCGAATATTTATCTTGGATTATCCTCACACCTAGGTCTCGATGTCAGCGCAGGTATGACTCACACATCCGAGCTATGCATACACACGCGCAAACCCCACAGACCACCACGGCCTTGTTAAGTTGGCGTATAAATGGTTGACTCTCTGTCCCTCCACCGACTTCACCCATGTTGGGTATTTAGTGATATATGGCGTCTCAACAAACTAATCTGATGCTACACAAATACAATGGTTTGCAGCTATCAATGAAAATGCTCTTTACTGTCGTTCGACTGAGGGTCGTGGACAATTGATCAAGAACGAGGTGATGTCACATATTATTAAAATTATGTTTTCTTATGTGAAACAGGTGGGAGGTCAGTTGGTGCATACGAAAGAACACAGGAGTGATGCTACGATGTTCTCTACTGTTTCTTAAGCAGTGAAGCTGTGGAGAAAGTTTTATGCACTAAAACCAAATCAAGGTGACAGAAAACGCCACAGTTAATTAGCATCACACCAGCCAAGTGTGCGTATGCGTTAATAGACGACAGGCGTCTAACGACAGTAACCAATGAAAAGGGGATGAGTCATTGCCACCGTCAGGTCAGCAAGCAGGGTTCACTAAGGCGCGATCGCTTTTAATCCGCTACATTGTAATGGGTGACCTAGGTGATTTGATTTTTTGGTTGAATTGTGTAATTGAAGCAACAAGACGACTAATATTGCTTTCAAATGGAAGCATCTGTCTTTGAACACTTTTTTTTTTCATTTCAAAGCATTTAACCAAAGAAATAACGTTATAAGCATCGAGAAAATCGTAAAGGAAAGAAGTGAAACATCATGTCTCCCTTGGTTACGAACAATTTGAACATTTAGAGTAAAAACAATAAAAGCATGAAAAAATAAGACGTCGCATTAGCCTAGTATCTACAACCCCTGTTTCTAGGTCGCTATCCACAATAAAAAAAGTTGCCAAAAAAGCTGACTGATGGTGATTCAAGTCGTATGTTGAAATTGCGTTCCCTACTTAAACCACGTTCACTACGTGTTCTGCCGAAAAGACAGAAGGGGATTTCGTTAAGTCAGAGCAACGATTTGAGTGCATAATGTAAAGCATTAGCTCCAAGTCTATCAAATACTGCGCCAACCAAATGAACTGTGATTTCTTCGTGGATAAACACACGCAGTGGCTAGGCTTAAACCCAACTGCAGCTAGCATTACAGTCAACCACACCATGCACCCACATGCAAAGAGATCGTGTCCTGATTAGTGTGGACCGCTTGTGTATATTAGAGTTCAATCATTTTACCATTGCGAGTGGAGGTTCAGTGGATTAAGCTCGTTACCGTAATTCAGGTCTTTAACTGCAGCTCGCTAGAATACCCAAAATATAAGGAATGTGACAAAAACGATGGAAATTTATTAACACCCATTTCGTTATGGCACCGGAAATTTTGGCGATGAAAAGATATCACAGTAGTCAAAATCAAGTAATTGCTGCTTCATATTTCTGAATGGCGGTCGAAAACATGTGATTATTCAAGTAATCGTTAGCACTGAGTCCGCTGGATTTTGGATTCGGACGCTTTCATTTGCTCACTGTGGCAACAGTTCCGCATTACCGTTCCGTCTTTTCAAATCGCTCCGTTGAAGCACTCGTTGGCGTATTCAGCACATCTTCCAAGGACGTTGTGTTTCAGGTGATACACGCCAAGTAATCACAACGGATCCACAACATGTTTGCAAAATTATATTTCATCCAACAAAAATGTGGATTTAAGAATGAACACCTGTTATATGCACAACCGTGTGAACGTTGGTACATTTAAATTATTTACACTAAATATGCTTGCTGCTTGTGAGGACATCTCCTCGTTAACACCCGGTAAAATACAATGAAATTTTCTAGTCCTCACACAGTCACTGTTCCCTGCTGTGCATTTTCTAATAATCAGTTAGACCCAGTTTGAGTGCCTAACAACGGTAACGCCTACATCAAAAGAACGTTAACGTTAATTGATTTTGACAACTACGGCCAAACTTGTTAATTTATTTCTAACCAATACTTCACATGACATAGAGCCATGTTCAACACAAACATAGACACCTTTAATAACTCCTGGTTTGGAGAAAACGTTAATTCCTAATCCTTGAACACTTGTCCGTAAACAGGACAGGCGTCTTGATGACCAGTGCCTGCCACACAAACGATGCCACTTTGCGATTTAAGTAGAGCTAAATTTATGTGGGTAATCTTGAAGGGGCGTATTGATCAAAGTAAGACCCAGAAGATATTGACAGGTGATTTAGTTCAGCTCTGTCAATCTACACCTTGATCCATGTCGTGAAAGGTGAATTTAGTAAGGAAGCACTAACAACGAGAGTGTGCGTGGCCTAATGTGAGTCCCTTTCGGTGTTGAGCCATTTATCTGCCAAACAAAAAATTGCGGTGTGTGGATTTCAAACATGAAAAAAAAAATTTTATTATCCACAACCCGAGCGTGTGTGACTGATGCGCACACCTCGCAAGGACGAGGCGATCGATAAGTCAAACAGACGCGCGGTCACATGTAGAGGCCAGTCGATCAGCGATACACGATCGATAAACGCCTGCTACTGCCGTACTTGATATCAATAAGCCACTGCGAAGTGCTCGAGTGATAATGATTCCCCACAACTATTAACAGAAGACGCATTTGAACAAAAACGAAGCATTAAACATTGGCAATGACCATCAAGTACTGGAAAGACGTATATATTTTGACATGCTATTAAGGTTCGAACAACAAACCGAACGCTATACTAGTTCCACGAAATATATTAGGTTTGACCGCAACAATCTCCACAATTTATTGACTCACTGCACTTCATGTAGCCATGGTCGTTCAGATATCCATAGTAACCAATTCCTCTTAAACGTACGACTTACTATTTGGTACAAACACGCTCTCTAGAGTCCTCTTTCATGGTAAAACCTTATCAGTGCTGTTTGCCTGATCCCAGATCGGCAGTGTTGCCACAGATTTCATGCCAAATTGCGAGAAGCATGTAAGGTGATGCATCCAAAGTTGAAGTCAATTCAGATCGAAAAAAGTCATTAAAACAAATCCAACATTTTGGAAATCGCCGACTATTCTACTTGATTTATCCAATTTGTTGCAAATACACGAATGACGCCATGACGCTTCCATTTTGGACAGAAAGTGGAAAGCGTAACTGTGCCAAAGGTGCACATTGGCATCACACTGAAGTCGCTTTCATCGCTGGGTGGCTTGTGGATTTGGTATTGTAACATGCTTATAACTTACCTCGTCAAAATAGATTGCTTCACACTACCAATATTGATATGACGTTTTTATTTAAACCAGCTAATTTATTTAAATTTAGCAATTGCATATCAACGAAACCGCATTTGACCGTCGAGGCTTGAGTCCGGCGCAACGCGCACCATTCGACCAACGCATGCCGGTCTGGCCCTGTTCCTTGTCCACCTCATTCCTCCCGCACCCTCGCCTTCCTCAAGGCACGCTCGTGAGTCTGAGGGCAACGCCGATCCTCCTCACGTCCATCCCTTTTCCCGCACAAACTCTTCCTGAGCTCTAGCCCTCTCAATTTGTGGTGGCTAGAGACTAAGCACTACCTTACAACCCTCGAGTTAACAGCCCGTAATAACTCGACAAGAGTGGAAACGCGGCGGCAGAGAACACGACAGCCTATAAGTGTCAAACCAGCCAAGTGGCTTTGTGTGAGTATGAGCACGCGTGCGTAACATGCGAATGCTGACAGAGGCCAATACCAAAAGGGATGAGTCATTAGTATACTCGGGCCCTCATGCACGCACACTCACGCCGGGTGGCTGTCAGTCCACTATTAATTTGTATGCGGTAGAATGGAATACACCCGGTTCTTCCAGTTATCCTTCTGTCGTGTGTATGGTAGTTAACCATGATGGTGTGGCCATCTAAGACGGTCGGGATAGCACTTATCTACCTATTTAGTTACCTGCTCGCTAGGCGCGTTACACAGGTGGCGACTAGCGAGTGGGTATTATGAGAAAGGATGAGCGAACACGATTGAATTAATTTCCTTGAATGCACTTCAGATGGGCCACGTTCTCATCGCTGATCGATATCTGCCGATCCTGTTTAAACGCACGACTTTTCATTTTGCAAAACCCCACCAATGATGTAGAAATAAACCTGTTGAGCCATTCATTATCTTTGGTCTCCTCTCTCTCTCTCTCTTGTTGAATTCCGTTCAGACATTTAGGCAGAATAAATGCAAAATATTGCAGACAAATGACCTTTGAAAGAGATTTACATTATTGCTGAATTTTTTTAAAACAACCCCATATCCGTCTAAACTCATGAGTCAAAGATATGCTAGATATACTGGCATTGAATTTGCGTCTGTTCAGCGGGAGTTAAACGCATCAACTGAGAGAACGATGTGAAGCGAATCCTGTTGATTCAAGGTTGTCGCAGCCTCACACACACCTCCGCTTTTCACGGCATGCTCATCAGTCACGTGAAGCCGCTCGTTCCTTCACCCCTCTGCATGTGCCACCACCACCACCACCACGCGCTTTATTCGTGTGACCTTCCAGACGTCTGTAGTTTTACTGCCTGTAAATGAATTTTGTGATGTGAAAATGTAGTAGTTAGTAACGTTGCGAAAACGATACCACGGTGCTATTTGACCATGTGTGCGTTATTTGGAGAGATTTGTCTAATCGGCTCGCTGTTGATTGCTGGATTTCGAGGTGATTATTTGTTAACTGATAAGTGGCAAGATTTTGGTTGTTGATACGGCAACCTATTTGAAGTTATGAAAATGTATTTAAAATCAACGTTTTTCGTTAGCCGCGAATTAATTTAAAAAGCGCAAAGCCGCTGCACATTCGGCGTTGTGCCATCGTTGTACCTTAATTCATTGTGCCCATTCATCACCACTAAATGGCAGATGTAATTTAAGACACGTATGAACCCTTTTGTTAATAATTCATCATTGCCTTTAATCAAACAAAACCGAAATGTAAAATGACTCAGAAATTGTTGGAAGCAGTGTGATTAGTAGGAAAAACCCATGCAACTTTTTGCTTTATGAGCACATGAAGAAGGATGGTTTTTTTGACATGTGGACATGTAGGATTTTGATTGCTACATATGTGTGACGATAATCACAGATATCATCAGTTATATCCGCCAGTCCATGACCATCATTACTTCTCGTAGGTTAATCGATGTGCATAAATACACAAACGATGCTAGACACATGTTGATTAAACCTACCACGCCTTTTGATGAGCATTCTTCTAGTTGCAAGCTTGAAGTCAAACTATCGACTCTGTGTGCTACCTGGTAATTTATTAAGGATTAAATGTCCCTCCCATTCACCTAGTTTCTGTTACCAGTTACACGTCAAAATAGTCTTCCCTAGAGGGTGTATAAGCTTCAGTTTACGCATTACGATTTCATGAGCCTAAATGTAGGGCACTTAACTTGAAGTGAGCACTAACAGTTTCAGATACTTTTACATTTCGAAATGCTAAGTTGTGTTCGAACACATTTACAAACATTTTATTTACAGTGTTCTCTAGAGAATAAATTCAGAAGCAGCGTTGCGTTTTTTGCAGCAAAGCTTTTGAAACTGTATTAAAAAGGCGTTTTGGTCTGTCATATTGAGCAAAATCGAGTCAGAGGTTAAAGTAAGGTGACGTTTAATCAGTCGACAAATCCTCTCATTACAATATGACTACTTAACATAATATCACATGAGAAAGTTAAGGCAAATGTTACATACAAAGGGGAAAGAGTGAGGGAAAGGGATAATGACGATATGAACGAAAGGAGAATGGCGAAAACTAACATTAGTGCAAAATTGGGAATGCATATGCTAACTCTGGCTGTACACAGGCCGTTTCGATCCCGTTGTGGTGGGCTTCTTCGACGGTAATCGTAACTCCAAATTAATTAAATTACTGCGATAAACGTAGGTCTTAGTCAGTAATAGGCAGAAATATTTAGAGATCGACACAGAACTGTGTGAATCACGCTTTTTCTATCTAAAACAAAGTACACCTCGTGTTACATAAACGACATTGTGTGGTTTCACGCAGGTAATTCACAGGGCGCCAAACTGCACATATTAACCTGCACACGTCATGAGGGTCTATTGACGTCAGATGACAATAATTTCAATTCGGATATGCTCGCAGACTGATTTAATTATATGTGCTTAAATTTTAAGGTCGTATGTCAAGTGAAACTAAGGTTTAGTATAAACTTTACCAATTTTAATCCCAGTTGAACAAATTCAGAATGCCACTTCAGTTTAGTTATGGATTTGTTTAGGGCCGGGGCCACTGCGACAGTCTAGGCCGATAACGCCACCCTGGTACCCCCGGAGTGGAGATGGCACCACCGTTTACTTGACAGCTCAACCCTGCTGTGTTCACTGATACAGTCGAGTGGGCATGTGGAAATAAACACAGGCGTCTGCGTGGTCACATAACTAAAGTGAGTGGTGGTGGGACATGCAGAGTGGTTAGTGAATCAACGACCTCACGTGACCGATGGGCACGCCGTGAAAAGGGGGAAGTGTGTATGAGACTGCGGCGACCGGGTTGTTAGACGTGAATCAACACGATTCACCGCACATTTATTAACACTGAACCGGTGTTGACCTACTTTTACGCTTCCTCATAGCGACTGGATGTGTTAGTCTATGGCGTACAGCGTTGATTATAGTTAAAATAGAGGGACAGATGAAACTCTGTGGAAACTGAAGGAGATTTGTGATAACTAAGAACGAAGAGGTTGTTCCATATTTTGCGATATTTTTTAACAAAGTCGACAACCATTCCACGAAATTCATGATCTTGCTAATACTTAGCAACAAGGATTAAAACTAGTGAAATAATTTCAACAGGAAAACGTAAATACCGATGGACATAAACTTGATACTTATGTTCACTTGGCCTTGGAAGTTGTCAATTAATGATATATAAACATTAAAACAAACTCAAAAAAGATAAAAGGGATTATGCAGACATGTCGTGGAATAGAGCGGCAGGAAGCGTAAATGAACTAAATTCGAAATGAACTCAATCTGCATTCTTCGACTTAGTCTAGTATAAATAATGGCAGTTGACATCTGTAGCTTTATTTTAAAAAGAAATTTATGACAAAAAACTTCCCTATCGACCTACAGAATATAGTCAAGTAAAGTACATTTGAATGACACAGCGACAAAGTAGAAGTGTGCACTCATGAGAGTCTTTACAAACCATGGTTGATTTGTTTATGCGCCTACACAAACCCGCAGAGTATATGTCTGCTTCAGCATAGTTTCTTTTTACAAATGACTGCTTAGAAACTAGAAAATATCAGATCACATCCAAATTCACTCAGGAATGTAGGTGATGGGTTTTTTTAGTAAACGCTATCTAAAGCTAAAACCACCCACTCGCGGGCATAGTATAGCAAAATAAATGCGATTAAAAATGTCTTTTTAATTACTAATGGTGTTTTATGTCATAGTCTATCTTCTATCCTAAATTACCTTGGTAATTTCAGCGGCTGAATCCATGGGTGCAACACCTGCGTTGTGCGTAATTAAATTGTAGTAGCTAGATAATTCAGCACTACCTTACAACTGGCTAGTTAACAGCCCGTAACTTCCCGATGACAGAGAACACGGCCGTTTATAAGTCTCAAACCAGCGAAGTGGCTCTGTGTACGTATGAGTACGCGTGCGTAACAGGCGAATGTGGACAGAGGCCAATACCAAAAAGGGGTTAGTTATTGGTCCACCCGGGCCCTCATGCACGCACACTCACGCGAGGTGACTGTCAGTCCACTACAAAATACACGTTGATCCGTTAAGGTACGAAAGTGACTTAATATTGCCATAATTCTTTTGACATCAGCATGCTAGATGCCACAATGTTCCGTAGGAGCCTGTCGCATTGTGTGCAGAACGCCACATTAAACCGCATTAGGCAATTAACAATATATTCATAATCAGACTGTTGGGGACCCAGGATTCCCCAAGATTGCTCATCTCCGGTTTTTGTCAATTTTAACGTCAACAAGAGATCTGGTATCTTTATCTGGGTGAGTGGGTGTCTCTTGGTTACGGGCAAACGTAACACAGATATTGGCCAGTTGGGCATAAAATTAAGCATATCATTTTTTATTTGTGCACTCACTACTTCTCCTTCGTGGGTTATGACGGATAAACTGAAAGCGAGCAATCAATGTTGTTATTGCCAGACACGCCCATGCTTGAATTCACAAGCGGCTCATTCAACGGACTTAAAGGGGTCATCGTGTTGTGCTTCGTTTTGGAAGTGTTCATGTATCACTTCTTCCAGTGTTCCAATGTTCGAATTCCCATCGTTGACATCAAGATGCCTAATCAGGTTCATGTTAATTAAAACGCACCACATTGTTTGGTGGCCAAATCATGGCTTTCTCACCTAGTCTCTTCGGTTTAGTGAGGTATGTTCGATAATTTGAAATCGTCGTTGCAAGCATCCACGCGAACGTAGACACACACACACACACGTGTCTCATTCAACTAACTCGAAGACGTCATTTGAAGTAGTTGAAGGTGCTTTTGTGGCACACTTATTTGAGGAGGCCACTAGTTCTATTAGGGTTGATAGTTATTGTTAATAACTTTCCCTCACATATTAAATGGCCCATTCAGATATATTAAGCAATATTCGTATTTGTGTTCACTTATGGCGAGCCTAATTTCGTACCTGAATCTACGCGTTTTCTATTTGCGTCAGCAGAGTAAGAGAAGCTTCAATTGTGCTTTTTTCAGTCCCTATACACCCGAAGTAACCAGGGGGGAAGTGGGAACGGAGATGGCAGACACGAGCGTTTACTAGACAGCACAACCAAGCTGTGTTGTGTTGATTGGTACAGTTGAGCGGACCGGTAAAATACAGACGTCTGAAATTTCACACGAATGAAGCGTGTGGTGGTGGTGGTAAGTGCAAAGGCGTGAATGAACGAGCGGCTTCACGTGACTGATGAGCATTCCGTGAAAAGCGGAGGTGTGTGTGAGGCTGCGACGACCTTGAATCAACAGGATTCACTGGATATCTTTCAGTTGATGTGTTTTACTCTCACTGAACAGTCACAACTTCACTGCCGGAATATAGTCAGTATCCATTGACTCATGAGTTGCAATGGATATGGGTAATTCATCAGTAGTTGTTTTAAGTCATTTAACAATTTTATAAATCTATTTCAGTGGTCATTTATCTGCAATATTTTGGCATTTATTCTGCCTAAATGTCAGAACGGAATTCAACATTTTGCTTGATCTGCGCCCTTTCGGACAAAATCCGTTTCAACTTTGCTGTGCGGTTACAACACCGAACTGGGGCCAGGCGACGAACTCTGAGGGGTCGTACCAAGATAGGAGAGAGAAAGAGAGTGGCGACCAAAGATAATGCTTAGCTCAATAGATTTATTTCTACATCATTGGTGGGGTTTTGCAAAATGAAAAGTCGTGCGTTTAAACAGGATCGGCAGATATCGATCAGCGA
>UXSR01000986.1:0-12937 GCA_900604375.1 Mesocestoides corti | reverse complement strand
CCGATTTCCTGAACACTAACTGAGACAAACTAGATCGGCATTGAAGTGCTATGCGTCGAATAGCATTTTAGCAATGCACAGGTGTGTTGATTGTGTGAAATGCTGTCTGAGTAATGCTATATCTGAATGTTCCATCTTCTGGAAACAGATGCGGAGACATCGTGGTTGTTGTGCGTCGTTGAATGCGTGGAGGAAATCATGTGCAGTAGAGACGGTAATCTCGCATTGGTTTCTTGACTTGTGGATTTCTCGCTGATGAGTGTTAGAAGAGAGAAGGGTTTACTCGGCCACACACGAAGAACTCGAACAACGAATCAACCGAAGCCTATAATTGGAGTTTTCAACAGACATCAAATAGTCAGACTTGAGATGAGTTCACTCTAGGTGGCATTTGCGAGCTTCTATAGCAGCTTCTCATATTGTATTACTGGACTCCAAAGACGATCTCTTAAACCGATTCAGCGACTGCAACGAGTTTGCAAGATGTGAGTGCTAAATAACGTATGGCCATTCAGCATTAACACATAGCAGTTGTGGAGGAACCACTTGTATTGTACTCGAGAGCACCAAATTAAATCTCTCTGTGTCGTCAACACAGAAATAAATGAGGTAAATGTGTGGAGAAGTTATTGAAAAGTAAACAAACTTCGCACATATTTGATAGCCCCCGGTGGGCTAATTATCTGGAGTTCTCCTGCGTTTGCGAGGGATATCGGATAACGAAATTACCATATTGATAGAGTTTTCGTTAGTGAGGCAATTAGGCCGGGCTAAGACTTTCATCCTTTGGCGTAATTAGTCAGTTGATTAGAAAGAAGCCACATTCGATGATTAATTAGAGGAGCACGATGTTGCGTCGACGAAGTCATTCGACGCTGTCTCTCTCTCTCTCTCGCGCCTTTATCCTGCTTGCAGAAATCCTGCTTCATGGGGCCAAGAATATTCGTGTGTTTGAATGCGGCCACACGAAGTCTTTCACGGTCGCTAACGCTGATTGGCTGATTGGGCACACTTGAAATTGGCGCGAAAAGTCAAGTGGAGGTTATTTCTCAGATGGTATCACTAGTGGAGGGAAATCAATTAGCTTTTAAACCCAAAAAAACACACGCCTGATTTGAGTGGGTTCATAAGGCTAACGCGGTTAGGGCTAATTCATTTTACGCAACAGTCAATGTCCTAAGTGGATTTAAGCGCGTGATGACGGGAAAAAGAGGAGGGAGATCAGAGCCGTTGAGAGGGGGCAGAGAAGGTGAATGTTGGAATGTGGTGCTTCAAGTTAAGCGGGTGCTTTTCGCCTCTAAGTGGATGAGCTATTTTCGTCAGTGTTTCATTATTTACATTAGATTATCGCCTTACTCACTTAGAGTGTGGATTCGTTTAGGCAATGTGAACCACCACCACCACCACAACCTCGACCACCACCATCTCGCAAACTCTTATCAAACACCCCAAAGAAGAGATCCACACCTCGTTATAACAAATTACATTAACTCAAAAACTCAACTGTTGGCCAAGCGTTAGTGATTCGCTAGTGCTTGAATTCCGATTTGCGCGCTGCGCGTATTTGTTTATTTACACAAAAACCACAAACCGCCTTTCTTGTGCAATAAAACGCAGGTTCAAACTTCTGCGACGCTTTCTGAAACTGTGTGCGACTTTAGGGAGAGATTATCAGCTCATAGGCGGACGCACTTAACAGAAAATCATAATTCTGCAACATTCACTTTGGACAAATGTTTTTGTGGTCAGATTTTGTGTGGTTTAATATGTTGACGATAAAAGTTGACAACTTAGTCTGGTGAATAAAAACAAATCGCGCGGGTTTGTGAGTTGGCGGCGTGTGAACAGGAAAATGTAACCTTTAAACACAAACCTAAACTAAAAAAAGGTTAGCATCAAACGGGAATATAAGAGTTGTAATCGGACCAATAGGCGGCGAAGTGTAGTGTGTGGTGTCGCGAAAATAAGCGATAAGACTCGCTTATTTCATAAATAGCCCAATGTGGTAGTGACGGTGGGAAGAAACAACCAATAAGACACACACACACACAACTTCATGTGGATACAGAGGGTATCTAGCTAACCCACTCTGCCAAACCTCGCTGAAATCGGTACATTGTATGAGGTGTGTTAGTTGACCCAGTTCGCTAGAACCTAAAATATGCCACTTGGAAGTGTTCAGCGGTGGAAGTCAACGCCTTTTGAACCGGAGTGGTAGCCTATTTTGCAAAGAAGTCATGAGATTCAAGCCGCTGCATAAAGTGTCGCTTACTTAGCCATTATCAAGCTAAAATATTCGAAGCAGCGATATTGATACTTTGCTTGAACATAGCCAATAAATATCAAGGAAGTCACTCTCATTTGGCAGGCCCGAGTGATCAACGATCGAAAATCAAGGGTGTTCAATTGACACTTCCGAGGCTCTGTGGGATTAGGGCTAGTGAAGGACTCAGTCAGAGGTAGCGAATCAACTCTCAGGCTAAAAGTACAAATCATAAGACGGCCAAGATGGATTATACCTCCGATGCTCGGCTAATCCACTGCTATCTGCGTATATCTGGTCGTATCAAACACAGCCAGGGTTGCGCAGTTGTTCTTGTGCTTCCCAACCCACTTCCTCCCTCCCCCCGCTCGCATCCCCGACCAACCCCACACCCGTCCACGTTCTAACGGCACACAATGAACATATGGCTGGTCGGTGATCATTGCAGGTTGTTTGAACAATATGTCGCTTCCCAGGTCACGCCCACATGGCTGACTAAATCTGCCACTCCAGGCAAGCCTGCTTCCTAGTCTAAGTCAATCAGCAGCAAGTCATTCTCCGACGTGAGAATGCAATCAACTGCAGCTCTGGTGCTTTCACTGGCGTCTCTGGCACTGGTTGTGGTATTGCCCTAATCCATGGTGCCACGCTGCGGTTGAAAGCAGCAGCATTCAACTCTTTGCTTTCCACACTGCACACCATCAACCGAATCATTCGCTCTCAACAGAAACCCCAGTTTGCCGTGATTCAATTAGCAATCTAGTGCTACTCCAAAAAGGTCACAAGTTATTTGGCCACAAGCCCACTTCACGACTCATTAAAACAACAATTGCACTCTTCCTAACACGTTATCACTTCGCAAAACATCGCCTTATTTATGAAAAGTTTAGGAGATGTTTTGCATTCGTGTGAAACACTGAAATGATTCGGGAACACACAAAGAGCAAGCTCCCGATTGGCTAGAACCAGGATGCATTTTTGTGCGGTGAATGTGATTGGACAAAGGCATTTTTCAATGTAATTTGACAATAATTTCGCAGCTTCATAGTCATTCTTGAAGTTAGTTTCTCCTACTCTACAACCGAACTGCGTGAGTGTGTGCTTTGCTTCCTGCAAATAAATATGTGTCCAGTTTCCGTGGTTCCCAGGGGTTGGAATTTTCACAAAAAACTAATTTCCTCAGTAAATCGATCACCAAAATGAGTGTTGCAACGATAATACACTCACTCCTAACCTGCTGCACGCTGCTTCAGGGAGTTTGCAAACTGTTTTGTTTAAATGGAATTAAGCATACTGGCCCTCCACGATTAGGAAAACTACTGCTGCCACCAACCAAGATTAGTGACTTTGAACGAACTGTTTGGGGGCAGTGATAAGTATCAAGGTTTTGCGAACGAGAGAGACTGGAAGTGCTTGTGCGTGTGAGAGGCAGGAAAAAAGGCGATTAGTGACGGTATTTTTTTACACAACTTCTTACGGTTACATTAGACAACCGATAGGGGTGGGGACTGAAGCCATTACTGCCTGCGCTGTGGGCTTTCTACGCCTATCCAAACGCATCTTCACAGTCTTCAGCCCTAATGCACATCCAGATGCCTCTACATGTCGGTATATGCAATGCATTAGGAGGCGAATTCACGTTCTAATGGATTTTCGTGTTAAGCTAAAGATGCCAGATTTTAGAAGGTGTGTTTGTGCGCTTGTGTGGGTGTGTCTTCCGACAACTTACTAATGTCCACTTAGAAGACTGATTCGTACGATGGGTGCTTTCTCATTGGTCGAGGACTGAAATGGGCTAAAATACCACAAAAGTTGGCATTTTATCGATTCCTATTGGCTGACGCATAACGTAACCGTGATTCGTGACGCAGCGATTCCTGAAGATGTCTATACACAACGCTACTGAATTGTAGATACCAGTAGCAGTGAAAACGTCGCACCTAAAATAAAAAAACATTTGTAATTGAACATTCCCGTGTGTTAGAATTTCCGCATTGGTAAATATGTATACTAGACTTTCATAAATTCGAATCATTTTACTAGGGAGTATTTATGAAATGGTCCATTTAATTCAATACCACATCTGATCCTATCAATGTTGGAATTCACACACAAACACACACGCAAACACGCACGCAGTCTCGCGCAAGAACTAGGCCCACTGGACTTCGAAATCTCCCATGACATCTAAATCGGCGTTCCCACAATCTCTTGGTGGGAGACAAGTGCTTTAATCAAATAATTTAAAACGAGTTAATGTTAGATTGTAATATTGCGTGGGGCGTATTTGGACTCTACTGCGCATCTACAAGGCGCGATAATTTAACCATCCGGAACCTGGATTTTAGCGTCAAACTTCCGATTACAGACAAATGTCAGGGAGGAATTTGAACGTGATCAATTAACTTATTTTTGTCGTAAAATGAATTGGCTGTATTCTCGGTAAAACTGACCACCTGTATTTACCATCTACAGTTTGAATTTCAGAAAGTAGAACGACTTCAATTTTTAAAAAAGTGGTTACCGTCACTATCACACGATAAGTCCAGAAATATCCGTGTACAACTTACGACATACCTTAAATGAACTGTTTGGTAAATCTGAACAAACCACATTTGTAGCCATTTGTACTTTGATAGGAAATACATCGAAAAACAAACACGTTATAACGGCTTCTCAATTAGCCAATAACGTTGAACTTGTAAGCTCCAGCCAATCAGAAGTTTACCTTTAAGCACGTGGTGGACACCCAATCAGCGCACGCCTTATTCTTGAAGCCACACGCGTGTCGTGACCAGCCGGCAATTAACCACGGTTCAAAGTCGCAAACGCACACACACACATACCCACGTCTAAACCGTCAAGCATTTCCGTCTGTAATGATGCCTCGGGATCAAGCGGCTTCGCAAAGTCCTCCAACTGCCTCGAATCAAACAACCAATCCCGATGTCGCGTCTCCGCAATCTAACAACGCAATCTCGCCGTACTCCCTACCAGAGGTCAGCAGACCTTCTCCGCTGACGGAGTCGGGACATCCTGTAAGAAGAACATCCACACCGAAGGTTGCCAACGTCGCTGAAATTCAGCCGTTCTTCAGCGTCAGTGCAGTTCACCTGCAAGACCGCCAACCAAACGGAAATGTGTGCGCAGGTTGTGGCCTGGTGATCTGGGATCGAACACTGTTGAGTGCTTTGGATAGGAACTGGCATAACCACTGCCTCAAGTGTCACTTGTGTGGCGGTCGGCTTGCAGACATGGGAGCTAGCTTTTTTCTGCGTTCCAACATGTTCTTCTGTAGACAGGATTATCTGAAGTGAGTGTATGGCATTCCATTCCATTTAGTTAATCCAGCCTAAACTCAGCTGTGACTGATTTCACCGGTTTTCTAATTAGAATCACCTCTTAATTTAAAGTGCACCTTCTAATTGTCATCAAAAGTACAGCTAAAAATCGATATGTGATTGAAGCCGAGACAGACAATGGCTATTTTGATGTGGAATGCGGAATGGACTCTCCAGATACAATCAAAATTGCTCTACAAATGCGACTGCGTGTGTAATTTGGCTTCTTGTCATTCGTTCGTTGACCAGTCTCTCACAATATAGAGCCAAAGCATAGGGACTCCCTCAGTGACACCACACCTTATTTCACACCTTCTCTACGTCCACGCCGACAGCTAAAATTAGCGCTAATTCATCCATGACAGCGTCAAATTGTGGTGAGGTTTGACAATGAGCTTCCAACCTCAACGCTCACAGCTAATCCAATCCATCAATTCTGGCTAGAAATTAGTCTTGTGCCATTTTCTCATCCACGGTGTCACTTCCACCGAGTGATGAATGCCCACAACCCCACGCCCGTCTCGGAATGCATTTAATCAAGTCAACCTAGTCAATTGGTCAAAAACACTGCACCGGACGCTACAGAAATGCTCCCTTTTTTTCTACCGGTGACACTGAACCAATCAAAACCAGTGCAAGTGTTGTTCTCATGGTTGATTTCTTGCTATCGAACAGTGTTCACGAGGATAGTTCCAGTGAGTAGTGCTCATTTCACGGCGCTCACTGAACCTCAAGGTCACCTGGGGGCAGAGGGGACCTGATGACTTGAGAGAAGTGCTTCGCGTCTACGGCCTGATCGCTCCTACCGACGAGCATTAGCTCCGTGGCGCGAGCGTTTATCCCTTATCCACCTCGCAATCTTAAAAGGTTTTCTTGTGGCATCTGCGCTGTGCCGTCCAAGGCTGCATGTGCATTAAGCCACGCAGCTATGCGTGTAACCTGCGAAATCGGTTTACGGGTTTAGGCTTTTTTTTTGAAAAAAAAAGACAACCAGATCAGACCTGAAGCTATCACGGATTTAAATACTCATTAGCTCCGCTAAAAAGACACATTGCCCCACTGACCAGCCAGCGAGATGATTTCTGGTGCATGATTTGTTCCCGTTCTTATTCACCTTAATTTCTGTGTTCTGTTGAGCAATCACAACTCGTTTCTATGTGAAAAAATGCCAGGATAGTTAGTTCTCCTTTCACTCCACGCCCAAGTATGAACTACGCAGGCAGACAAGCGTATGAAGCTGTGTAATTCTGTAAAGCCATCTGCGATCACATTCACTACGAAGGACATTTGTGCTTGACGGTTTGACTCCATACTCGTGCGCGTAGTATAAAGTCGAGCATCTAATCTTGTTTTATTCATATTTTCTCGTGTGTGTGTGGTTCGTTTCCCGTAGCATTCACCTCAGAGTTAATTAGCTTTCTTCATCAGCTAATTGAACTCGTACTCTCTAGCCCTGCCTCACTCACTCTCTCTCGCCTACTCTCAGTCGGTGTGGTGGCGAGTAATTATTTTCGACAAAATTAACACGCATCCAGGTGCGCAACTGTTGTTCTGGTGATGGTTAAGCTCCTGAACCCCTTCTCCCCCCACCCCCCAAACCTACCTGTTTTGCAGTGAGGTTTCGGCACTGTGTTTGAGACAGTCATCTCACGGAGTGCCACATCGGGGTAGATACTAAGCTGTCACTTCGCCACGATCATGTGAGCCGCACTTCTCTGCACTCAAACGCGGATGCACGTGGGGACGCCATCATCACAACTCAGCCAGCATCCTCGCTGTTGTTTTCGCGAGACTGCGCAAGTCAGCTCGTGTAGCCTCATGTAGAGACATGTCTGTCGTTGACACGCTGCACTTTTAGCGGCACAGCTACGCCGAGGGCGCAATCTGATTGGTGGGGCTTGTGGATATGTCGCCCTCAACTCCATTGTTGCTCCCTAATTATGCTCATCGCGCGTTCTCATTATTGTGATTAATGTCGTGCCTGTGGCGCAAGCCCTTCCTTCTCTGACAGGCTTCCCTGCAACTCCCTACTCCCCTGCATTCCTCAGGACATATCCACTTGGTCTAATTACCTTGTCGTCAGCTAATTAGATGATATGGTTGTTCATGATTAGAGGGGATTGTTCGCCGATACTTCGCTCTCAATCCACGGCGTCTTTTGCTAATCCTGGCAAATAAATCAACTGGGACAGCAAGGCTTTAAACAGCGGGTTTCAGCCAATAAAATGAGGCGTGTGGTGCATTGTGCTTGGCGGATGAACTAGTTGGCCTTTTCTTCATCCAAAACCAGGCTATTCGGCGTCGCGGGAGTCTGCACTGCCTGTCAGACCACAATTCCACCGGACGAAATGGTCATGCGATGCCACAAGACGGTCTACCATCTGCGATGCTTCAACTGCTCGCTTTGTCACTCGCCGCTGCTGCCGGGGGAGCGGTACCTTCAGGTGAACGGTAGCCTCTTCTGCGAACACGAATTCGCCCGCCTCTTGCCAACCTCTCAGGCCTCGAGCACACCCCCCGCTTCTCCAGCCGTGCCCGCTCCACCACCCACAACTTCCGCGTCCCCGAGCACCCTACGCCCCATCCTGTCCCCCCAAGTGCTCAATGCGGGCGGCGGTGTGTTTGGCGGAAGCGCAGTAGCCAATCAGAGCTGCTGTGCGGCTCCGGAGTCCTCTTCCGGCTCGACCAATGACATTGTCACTCAAAGACAAAAGGTTAGGCTCTTCAACAATGACTCCTTTTTCCTGATAGTAGTAGTAGTAGTAGTGGCAGTATCGGTGCCAGGAGTTCAAAAATCCCGACTTCTTTGAAGGCAGTTATTTCCTCCGGGTTCAAATAATCACTTGAAGCGGTGCTTTTTCATTGGGCGAGAAATACCTAGGTCTTAATCGCAGTAATGATAGGCACGAACACGAGATAATTAGAGGTTTGCATTAACGCTTGAAGTATTGTAACAAAGCACACCACGCTCACTTATAACTAAACCCTATCCATGTCTGTTTTGTCAGATTCAGCCCTCTTTTATGCTGCTTGTATGTGTGTGTGTGTGTGTGTGTGTGGATGTGCACTCGTCTGATACGTTACTTATCCACAATGTGCTATTTTTGCGGCAACAGCGGTTGCCATGACGCCGTCGAAAAAAACGAAGAAATGCAAAAAAATTGCCAAACATTTCTTTGAAGTGTCTTGTGCTGTTGTTTTTGTGAAACTTGAGGCGTCACTTTCCACCTTTCTCATTGCTTTTTGTCCGGTTTTACAGATATTTATGCAATGAAGTGCAGTAAGGCCTGCCAATCATCATTAGTATTGCAGCTGTCCAATAGGAATCTTTTATTTCAGCCGTCCAATAGGGTCATCAAGTGGGGTCACTTCAAGGTCGAATCTAAAAGCGCCTAAAGATTGACGAAGCAAACGCAAACATCGCAAAAGTTGGGAATTTAGCCCAATCTTGAGCCGACCATTCTTCTGCGTCTTAATTTTTAGGCTCAGTAAACAATCATTGCAGTGCACAATTAACTTGTTTTAATGGATTTTGGATGATGCGACCTCGAGAACTTGTTGGCAATCTAGATAATAGGTAAAAGCGAGTTGTCTTCTACGGAAAAGGACTTAATTTCGTATAGCGTACATCACGAGTTCTAAGTCTAAGGCAACGCACAATCACTCTGTTTATCAAAAGAGTATTCCGTCCAATTAAATTAACAGTTGCTCTGTTTTCCTACTTTTACTCATCTTCGGATACTCATGAGGTTATCAATTGAGCTTTTCCTTGTGTAAATGCGCTATAATGTTGAGCGTTGTCGTCGCCCAGATCGTAAATAAACCCCGATGGGAATCGACTTTTTTCTTGTAGTTTTGCTTATTGTCCGTTCATTTACCATTGCAAACGTAATTCACCTCAGGGTAGGGGGTTCGTGAATCGGCGCCCGTAATGGAATTAGGCGAATGCTCCCCCCACCCCCGATTCCGGGGTCTTTTCAAACGTCGAGTGGCGCCACTTGAAGTTTGTTTAAATTTAATTAACTGTCTTGGATTTCGCTGTGGACGACACACTCGTCATTTCGTGTGCTGTTTCGAGGCTAATTACAATCTATTCTCACAATCGCCACTGAGTTAGGCGCCGCGTGTCAATTAGCCGTTTGCACCTCAAACGGGGGTCGCAGGGGTTAGCCAATAGAAACTGCGCATTCCTTCTGCAGCACATTAAAACAAAAGTTAAAATTAGAAATTCCAATTCAGGTATTATCGTCCGCCAAATGACTTTAATGCTATGATTAAACGCAAATCATCCCAATTTCGTTCTGATGTCTATGTGCAGTTGTGAATGGGATTAGTAAGAGATTAGTCTCCCAGGGCGGACAAAGTGCGGAGTTTTACGACACTCGTGGGAACAAACAGACTTCGTTTTGCTTGTTTCAGAGCTCGGATTTGTCGGAACCAGAGGGCATTTCGTCCGAAAGCGATAATTAGACATGAGCGAGCAAAAGTACCAATTAGCGCTCTGTCAGAGTGGAGGCTAGGCTTATAACCAGGTGTAATTTATGGGTTTTCGCTATGTCGTTGAGGTAACTCAGCTCGCTACTCTTTTCCATTCATTTCAGAAAGTTGATTCACGGCGTTGTCCATTGCAGGTTTGCTGACCACGTGGTATTCCACTCCACCAACACCCAGCAACAACAACTCACCGGCGTCGTCTGTGATACCTCCTGGCAGCATCCGGGCCTGATTACTCCGTCCTGCCCCCGGCACTGCAAGCGATACTGCTGTCCCAACCGCCTCCCTTATGTAGAACCAGTGTAAATAACCATCTCACTCATCCACCCTCTTCAATCACTTTTCTGATTGCATTGGGTATCGATTTCGGTAAAACAAGCCACTTTGTCGGCAGTGACGACAGTGGATCAAGGCTTGGGCGGATTGACATTGGCGGTTTTGTTTAGCGGAACTGGTTGGCCTTGAAAGCGCGCGGTGCCCAAACTGAGTGTCTAATTCAAAAAGGAGTTGTTTTTTGGAGGATGTAAAAAAGTTTGCCAGACTGCGGAAGCTGGGTGGATGTGAGCTAGGTGTTTCCGTGCAATAGAGTCAGCCTAGTTTGATTTAAAAAAATAGACGCCACATCCCTTACCCAGTTAGAGAACCGATGAAACCGGGACAGCGTCACAATTCCGATAGATTCACCTCGAATAACCAAAAAAGTGTGAATTGAGGCCTCACGACAGACGAAGTGCCGGACGTGTCGTGGAAAAGGAGGCGGCCACTTCAATAAAGATAATTGGATGGTTGAAACGACGCCGGTTAATCTCGTTGATTGCACAAATGCAGGCACCTAGGGGGGGGGAGTAGGGACGCGATCTGCTAATTGGCCTTTCGGCAACTGCTCCGGGCACAGCGGCAAGCACAAGTCCTTGCGGTTTCGGCACGCACACACAAGAGGCGAGGCGATCTACGCGACGGTGCAAGTGCTCACGTGTCCTGATTGGCTGATCGCATCCAATTAAATTACCCCCCGCGGGCGTGCAGATTTAATTCGCAATGCCTGACAAAAGATGCGTCAGAGCTGGGGTGAGGGGGGGTAGGGGTGGGTGGGAGACCTTAATTAGAAAAAGCGGAAACTAATTTGCTGAGGGCTTTTGAGATCTTCGTGTTACGAAAACCGCGTTCAGCACTAACAAACTTGCTTATTCAGCCAGACAGTTTTAATTATGCAAAACCACACTAGCCGCTTCATTTGAGATCGATAGGAAGGATAAGAAATGGGTGTAGAACTATCAGATCGACTTTGAAGTCCAGTAATACTATGTGAGAAGTTGCTATGGAAGCTTGCAAATGCCACCTAGAGTGAACTCATCTCAAGTCTGACTGTTTGATATCTGTTGAAAACTCCAATTATAGGCTTCGGTTGATCCGTTGTTCGAGCTCTTCGTGTACCGCCAAGTAAACTCTTCTCTATTCTAACACTCATCAGCGAGAAATCCACAAGTCAAGAAACCATTGCGAGATTACCGTTTCTACCGCACATGATTTCCTCCACGCATTCAACGACACACTCACAACAACCACGATGTCACCGCATCTGTTTTCAAAAGCTGGAACATTCAGATATATTAGTAATCAGACGGTATTTCACACAGTCAACACACTTGTGCATTGCTAAAATGCTATTCGACGCATAGCACTTCAATGCCGATCTAGTTTGTCTCAGTTAGTGTTCAGGAAATCGGAACTATCTTGGACCATTAGTCGAGGCTGCTAAAACATGCAGGTATATCTAAGAAATTAATAGAAACCGTGTGTGCACGTTCCAATTAACGCGGTCCCTTGTTGGCTATACACGCCATGTTGGTTTCAAACATTTATGTTGTGGTGAAAGTAGTGTGTGCGACGGTTGTCCAAGGAATACGAAAGAGCCGACAGTAGCACAACGGCCTTCGAGAGTGTGGAACTGCCATTGCAGGAGGTGATAGACCAACTGGTATCCCGGCAGAGCCTTGTTGAAATGGACTGCTGAAGAGAACACAGGGTTTGAGGCACAGAGACGAGTCGCCTTGTGGACGAAGTGGTACCAATCGCAAGCTCTCACAATACACCCATTGTGCGAGCATGCCAACTTGTGCACCATGAAGCTGTTGTAGCTTCTTCATCATCATCAGCAGCAGCAGCAGTAGCATCGGAGGCAGCGGAAGCCTTGTCTCGAGAACGCAGGCATGATGAATGCGCCGTGTGTTTGATGTGACCGACTTGAAAAAGCGCCACATGGACTTGGTACAGCCGACTTGGCAGCTCACGCGAGGTACCGAATTGTCGTGTACGAATGTGTGGTGTGTCCATGTCGGAGAGAGGTTTCGTGTTGTAGTTTTTAAACACGGAGACGCATTGCCTCACCAAAATGGCTTGCGCTAGGATACCGCACAACACTGAGCAGGTTACACCAATCAGGTTCTCGTATCGCTACAAAAAAGTTGGTTCGTGTTGGTGGGCTTGATTTCTATTCAGTGGCGACGTTGGGCTCCTCAAGTCGGCGAGAAGCTGTCAGCTGAGCAAGTGCCTGAAGATCTGTCCTACATGTGTCAAAGTGAAATTACTGGCAGTGGGAATTTATGCCCATTAATGGTGAGGTGAGTACAAAACGGCTAGTCAGGCTAACGTTTGTTTTCTTTTCCAAACATTTAGCATGTCATTGGTCCACGCAGCATTGAGAGAATTGGCATGTAATGTCGAAACGAAACGTTGGTTGGGCTGGATTTATAGTGGACAACGGAAGTGCGATTTAATGAGCCGGAAGGTTGAAGTTGAGTTAGTTAGGAGTCGCAAACTGGCATCAGAAATACTGTTG
>UXSR01000985.1:0-12992 GCA_900604375.1 Mesocestoides corti | reverse complement strand
TTCGTAGCCTTGCGTTGTACCACCATGCGTTGTCACTTTGTCCCTGAGGTGGGTCCTCGCTTACGTGGTATTTGAATAAATGCTTGGCTTAATGCTTGATTACGGAGGGATTATTGTCTGGAATTTGTCGAATTGGCGCTAATGGCTAGTGTTCTTTTGTTGTAGGTGGACACACTTATCAAAGAGGCAACATCAGTCGATCGCCTCTGCCAAATGTACAAAGGCTGGATGCCGTTTTTTTGAATTAAAGCTTTGATTTTGGCAACGCTGTCTCTCACGTGTAAAATGGTTTCTGTGTGGTCAGTAATTGCGTTATGTGGTCACAAATCAAGTTGCTATGCCCTGCGAATTAATCAACCACCCTTCTAGCTTGGCACTGAACCAGTGGGTTTTCCTCGATAAGCCCTTACCCTCCAAGTTGGTGCTCAAACTCGATCAGTCGGAATACTTAAGGCTGGCAAAATTATTGGATTTTATATTAGTATAATTCATTGTTTCTGGCAGTTATATTTGCCTTGCATTGGCATTTACTTGAGGTATTCGACGAGTTGCACGTACTATGGTTCTCGTTGTTTGTTGTTACTAAAAAAACCTCAACATCTCCCTACACAAGTGTTTTGCAATACCCATACCTTGGTAGTGGTCGACTTATTGGTGAAGTAGTGTTGCGCGTGTGAGAGTGTGTACACAAGGCAACAAGTCAGTTTATATAGTTTTGCTATACATCGATCTCTGAATGAGCACAGTTATGCCAAGTGCATTCAACTGAATCGTATTTGCTCACGTTTGCTAACCATGTTAGCTCGCTCTTCGCTACGGGATACCTAAGCTTGAAGCTTTGTGCTCCGCTAGCCTGCCACAAGACTCACTCGTAAGGGAGTCCATCATAATCTGGACTGATGCCCTCGATCAGCTTTGTGTCATTCTTCTTCACTCTTCCTTAGCTAGTGGCCAAGGGCTTTATTACAAATTTACTCGAGCATGTTGGGGTTCTGCCTGGCCGAGAGCGCTTTTTCTAAAACTGATGAGATGAGTTCGTAGGACAACAAGGTAGTAATCAGTTGTTTTAACCATCCAATCTACGTTTGAACCTGGGTGCGTCTACAGTTCGGTTGTCGCAGTATTTTTTCATATGTTGACCACGCTGATTAGCTGCTGGTTTGTTTGGCACCAAACGTTATAGAAGTTGGTACCGATTGCTCTCAATTGCGTCGTACGGGTCGTCGAAGGCGTTCCACCGCAAGCGGGTGAATGACTCATCTTTTGTTCCCCGTCGTAAAGGGGCGTAACTTCGAAAAGTTGCATTTATCGTTGCACCTAGGAGTTGCTGTCACTGGCAATAAGTATTTCTAGCATTCACAACAGATGAATGCACTTATAGAATGTGTACCCGAAATTAATAAGCGTCAAAAGCCCAGCCTGTTGACCTTTAGAATGAAGGAATCACGACCACTTGTAACCACCAAAACTCAGCTCACCGTCGCACCAATATACAAAACGGAGTTTTTTAAGCAGTCAGTCGCTAACCCTAAAAATTACAATGGGCTCAAACAAAAATACTTTTTGGAACTGGTGTAAAAGGATCAGTGGCACAGTCGCATCAGATAGGCTTATTCTATGAAAGCCTTTTAGGAATTGGTAAATACTCCGCGTGCCAGTTAAATGGCTTTCAAAAGTATCCCACACCCAATAGGACATGTCACCAAAGCAGATTCAAATTAACTTTTGTGAGGTGTGCCTATTTATGTAACATGAAACCTTCTAATCAAAAGGACATGCTTGCAGTTCAACATTCCTGTTCAAAAGACAGCACCACTGTTTTAATTATTTTCAAAAAATGACTTTTCACTCTTGCGAACGAACCTCAATGAACGTGTTTTCTAAAATATGAGCTCGTTCGTTACCAGAACTGGTTATATCTTCATAGTCTTTTGCTACCACTTCGAATCTCTGATCACAATGTTCTTTTACATGGACACTCTTAATAGATCCATGGAACACAAGGCATTTATTAAGGTAATAATTTGGGTAAATTTCATGTGTGAAGTGAAGATGGAAAAATTTCCGTTCTCCGTCTACCCCCCTACTCGCATTTTTACATCAATAATGTTTCTGGATACGGCTTAAGGAATTATTTTGTCGTATTTATTGTAAGAGTCGACTAGGAATGACAAAGATACCTTATTTTAAACAAGTAGTTCGGTTTTCACTGGTAAATCTGTGAAATTATTTAATTCCAGTTAAGCCGCTTTTCGTACACTTGTTAGCCATTCAATAGGTGAAGTATGACCTGTCAGTTCCGTTGACGTGCAGAGATGGGACGATCCACCCGCTTTGTTTCCTGATGCACTGAAAGTAGAATGCTTACAAATTTGCATTTACTGGCAACAAAGGTTAGTGGCAATCTTCCAAAAAACTTATCAACTATCCGATTATTTATTAACGTTTCCTTTTATCCTGTTTTTTTTTGGGATATGTCTAACCAATGACTGGTGTGTGTTTCCCCCAGATCCTCATCGATTCCTTTTGTGAACGCTCTTGTGCTACGTTCGGCACACCATGTCCACCAAATAAGCCTACAGTAGTGTTCAGTAAACCATACTGATTCCTCACTATTCTCTGCTGTGTAATGGGTAGGCTAGCGAGTTCTGGTCTTATTCTTAGGCTAGTAATTTTGAAAGCACATAGCATTTGTGTCAAGGATGTTTCAGACATCTTGACACATCAGCATGTAAGTTATTTAAATGCTTCGTGTTGTACACGTAGTAATGATTAGCTATCCTTTTCCCGGGTGTCGTTTCGAGAAAAAGACTTTTATGCCATTTTAAAATGAAACAAATTAATGATACGTCTTTATTTCAGAATATATATTTCAAGTTTCAAGTCTAATTCCACAGTAAATGGTATTATAAACCTCAATGCTTTATGGATCGGAATGTTCGTTATTCATAGCTTTCGGGTCATAAGTTTTCATTCCTTCAATTCATAGATCACCTTATATGCCTTTGAAGATACTTTAATATTATTCTTGACTAGATTGATTTTGTGCATTTTGCTGTTTTAAAAATGAGGTTTTATAAACCAGGAAATATCAAGAAAAGTAGGCACATCTCAGGCCTAGTGTAATGAATTTTTCACAATCAAGATTCAACAACTTACTTCACGCTGTGTAATTAAGGTCTTCAAATCCCTATAACTTACTTAAAAGTGATTAGCCTTATGGTCTGCTTTGATTACCTTCTTTTTAATGGCGCATTGCAAGCTGTCTAAACAAACAACCGCCTTGTTTTCCGAACTGACTTTCGTTAACCAGGTTCTATTTAGTCATCCTGGGTGACTGAAAAGCAGTCCATGAGTTGGTCTGCCATTCACGATTCCCAGTCAACGCACTAATTTGTTCTATTTCTGAGTATTGTGTAAAACTAATGTATTCTTTTTAATGTGTGGGTTAAAAAACTCACGAGGGGAACCTTCGCGTGTCGCGCGCTCCAGTGGATTGACTAATAATTGACAGATTCACTGTTTACCATTTATCATGCAAAAAAATTTGGCTTACACAGAGATAAATGTTGGGCCCATAAGGTCTAGAAATAGAGTCTGATTCGTTACATTTCATAAAAGAAAAGTGCCCGCACAATAAAAGGTACGAGATATTCTTGCCGAAACCATCCACTTGACATTTCATTGCATGTATGGAATACACAATAGTGAAAATGATCTCTGAAACGGGAATATGAAAACAAGGCTGTCGGAAAAACAAACAAATAAACACTCAACTAGGGAAGTATATGTGTATACATTCACATTTATCATCTCGTAAACTGTCACTAAGACCTGCAATGGCTATTTGATGGTCGATTAACGTCAATGAGCAATTTTCGGGTTGGTCACTCCTCAATAAGTCTAGATGGTTTCTAGTAGTTGAGCAAGTTCCTATTAACTAATCGATACGGATTCAGAACCACATCGGTGAATTAATGGCTTTAGTTTCAAGCAGTCCTAATTGTTTGCACTTTCATACATGGGAAGCGATTTTCTATGATTAAGCTACCTTAATGGATAATCATCAACTGCAAATTTTAGATTTTCTGTAAGTAGTAAGCCGGACGTTCGATCGCTACGACAACGTGTATGACTGAATGCTGTATTAAAATTCCACATCAAATCGCAGTTACAGAATACAATCGCTTAAGTGCAAATGCGGCATTTTTTAGGCGTGAATAGGGCGTATCCCTTTTGGGTGACCCGTATGCACGCAACTTTCTCAAAACAGTTGGTTCAGGAAATGCCAGTTAGACGTTCTTTACCAAATCTGCAAACAGTGTGGCTTCTTTGGCGTACGAAATAGCCTGGGTCGCTTTGATTGCCTAAGTTTAATGCCCGAAGCCAGTAGAATAATCGAATCACCACATTACGAGGGCATTGGTATTTTTTTCAACGGCTTTACTTGTGAATTTAGCTCAGGGAAGCAAGATTAGCAATTTTGTTCTAGACGCTTACGCACACTTGTGAATGCCAGATATTCTTGCTAAGATTAGATAAAAAGTACGATGGTGGCCGTCTTGCAAGGTTCAGCATCGTGAATTTGCACGATTTAAATTTAGCCTCAATTGTTACCACAGCCGGAGGTTTTGACTATGTGAACGCTTGTTGACTAGGGGCAGCAGAAGCCGGGTTTTAGGCTGGTGCATCCAAAATGCTGGCACAGCTAAACTTCCAAGTGTATGCGTGACACTGTGAGGAGGGCTGCACCAAATAAGTGGCGCGAATCCCCAAACTAAAAATATTGGGTGGTGTTGGGGTTTCTGCCCTAGTATGGTTAATAATTTGATTGGGCTTCTATACAACTGCATATTCTTAAAATGTTGGTTGTGCGGACTCGAAATTGAAAGCAGCGACCTTGTAGAACAGATGGACCTTTGTACTGCATGCTCCTGGGTTTTTTGATGGTGCTTCAAAACACAAGTGGTCAATATACGGAGCCCCCAGAACGTGTGGCCCAATAATTTTTTATCAATTATTATGGGAACCTTCTTCCAATTCCTTTGTGCAACCGAGCATGCCATGGCATGGATTTATAGAATATAATGAACAGCCCTGATGGATGCAGTAAGAGAGGCAAAATTCCTGTACCACTTTTGACCACCCACTCCACTGAAAGGTAACACAATTGTCAAAATGGCGAGGACTCAGTTAGGGTCAGATGAAAAGTCAGATATTTCAGTAAGTCAAACGAACGCTTTAGGTAATAATTTCTGATTGTGCTTGGCGTTTTCTGAGATTCTATCAATTTACCCTGCATAGCTGCACGTTTGTGAAGGCGACCGTATAGCTCAAAGTTCAAAGTTGCCTTATTATAGCAACTGTCACTAACATTGAAACCGTGAATAAATTACTGAAAACAAAACGGAGGTATAAATGTGGCAATGATATTTTGTTTAGTTTAGTTTAAATTGGTTTTGCGCAAAAACGTTTACCTCTTACAAATCCACCACTGTGAGCGCATATTTGGATGCTGAAAGCGAATGAACTGCAAGATTCATTCAAATTTCATGGAAAGAAAAAAGCATTATTGTGGTCGCTGAATCAAAAATTATTCAACAGCAAATTAAAAAAAGTATTTTTCTTAGTATTCGTCCATCCCTGCTGCATCACTATTACTCTGAATGTAGCAAGTCAATTTTATTCATGTATGAAGGTTTAGAACTAGGGGCAGTTCACAAAGTTACACTTCGAATTTTCATTTTAAAAGAATACTTGAATTGTTCTAGGTGTGGGGCTTTCAAATGGCTTTAAGTGAATGGCATTTAAAAGGTGCCAGATTTGCTGTTGATGCTATTGTCAAGGAAAGGGTTTACATTTAACACGCAGCTAAAATCTGACAGGGAGCAGCAAATAAATTCTATGTTTAGCCGCGTACGAAGAGCCTCTTTTCCCCCAACCCTTCAGACACTTATTTTTTTAGTACAGAAGTCTTGTAGCTGCGTTGTGATGAAATAACATGGGAAGCAGCACCACAAATTTCGATCCAAACAGACGCTTTAAAGCCAAATAGGATTTGTCTGACCAAATCTATTATATGATCTGCTTAATGAATAAGCTTAAAATAAATCAGTGTGACTCATAAAATCTTATTCAAGACTATTCTATATGACAATTGGTACTTTTTATTTAACGGAATGAATGGTTATGAATCTGCCTCTATATGCCAATTATCTTCTATAATGATAGACTTAGTATTTTCGACCCAGTGTCCATGCCTTTCACTTTACAAAGCACTACACTAATTGAATTAACCATCAATGTCATGTTATGAATAGTACTTAAAATATTACATAAATGCTGGGAATTTGACCAACCTTGTTACTAGAGGTATCGAATGCCGCTAGATTTCTGCTACACTGACTCGATTGTTAAGCTTTTCCAATGAATCACTCAGCGGGTTATTTTGAATTCGTGTGCTTCCGAAAAGCACTCTACTACATTAAATTTGTTCTAAATTTAGCTTGCGAATCCTTTCAATATTTTTTATGGGATTATTTAGTGCTTTCAATGATTTCCTTCGACCAACGCTGAATATAATTTGTAAAATGCAACCAACGAAGTAACTGGGACACTTGATATCACAAATTACACTGGGCTAGGTTGTAGCTCGATCAACGTTTTTACCTTTCAGAAATTTACTTTGAACTCTGTTGGCCTGGCTAGGAACAGACAAATATGCTAGTGGCCTCATGTTTTGGATAACAAAACGTCGGTGACTCAAGACAGTTTTAATTTTTAGAATTTGAAAGCAGTTGGTACTTTGGTACATTTTTAACCTGATCACAATCCATTACATTTGCTTAATTGTGACCAAGTTGCCAATAGTAGCTTTAGGTTCTTCTACCAGATTTCTATGCTAAGGTCTATTTTTGATCACAGCAATGCCCTTTATGAGCAGAATTTGTGGACTTACTTGTCTTGTGTGGTGAAAGAACTGAAGAATTGACTTATGGCAGAAAACCTTTAATGCCTTGTTTCAATTAGTTGTCATTTTGTGACTGATGGCAATAGCTAAGGGCTTTTTGCTGCTTGAAGATACTTAAGCTGTTGACTTGCGTCCCATAATATGAGCGTTTTTAAAGGTTTTTAAGTATTTGTTTGGAATCAAATTTGGAAGTGGGGGCCTTCAAAATAACTAACGAACCAGATAATCCTTTTGAGCCTTTTGCGGAAAGAAAGATTTATTAAAATGGCGAATTTGAGCCTTAGCCCTTGCACATACTACGGTTCTAGGTACACAGATGTTTTTGTGCATTTATTGGATGAGGACAATTTACAGACTAAGCGCAGAGAAATTTCACTCCATGAATTTCAATTCTAAAATTAAATTACCACGACTTCTTCCATACGTTAAATCATATCGAAAAATAGCCCTAAAGAAATACATGCTGCAACCTTTAGATGGCTACGCAAAATAGCAGACTGAATTAACCAACTAATGGATCCTTTTACATAGCTAAAAGTGACAACTACTATCTTGAATAATTTTTTCTCTCCCCGTTACACTTTGACCTTGATAGTTATCAAACAGACTCAATGTGGTTCCTCAGTGACAGCGAACTTAGAATGTATTATTATAACCAATACTGTTACTGCTGCCATTCCTAAAATTATATACTGATTTAATGCCTCAGTTTATTTGAGGAAGGATTATTGTGTGGTGTTCAGTCTAAAGTCAAATACTTTTTCACGTCACGGAACACCTGGATTCATTTAAATTTCTAATGCATAACGTGGTAAGATCCCGAGATGGTGTAGATGTCACAGTGAATTTGGCTGTTCACTTAGACAAATACTCCAAGCAGTTTGTAGAATTGGCTATGTGTGGTAAGGAATTTCTCTTGACTAAACACATAACAATGCTTTGTCTCAGTCATTAGAAGTACAGGAAATTTCAAACCCGTTTTTTCTCATTTTGCTTAGTTTAATTTATTTTAGTACTAGTTACCACTTTAACAAATGCAATAGCTCAACTTTCAAATTAAAATAAATTGTTTCTTACTCAGACAGCAGTTGTTTGTCCGCATATGACCAAATTCAGGCCCTTTAGTTTAAATTTTTGAAGGGTTTCGTGCCAAACAGTTTACTGGGTTGATCAGACTTTAAAGTCAACTTTCAACACGTCTGGTTTAAATTCATAGCTCTTTTGCTTTCAATTACCCTAAAATAGTTTAGCAAAGAAAGTCACAGCTGTCGTTGGAAATGATGGGAATTTTCTGTCATCATGTAAATAATAAAAACCTTTGCGCTATTTTGGCTTATACCAGTGAATTTATGGGTGCAAAAAAAATAAGTGTAAATTCACAACATTTTACTAATGCTTTATCTTTAGACAGAGGGAAAATAAATACTCTCAGTAAGTGAAATAAATGGGGCTTTCGTTCACTTATTGCATACCGGTAACGAAGTCATTCATTAGTCATGGACAAAAGCAGAAACAATCAGATTTTTAAATCTGGGAAGAGGTGGTAAAGGACACGAAAAAAAGTAGCTAGTATTATGGTCATGATTGTTAAGGAAATGCGTTTTCTGTTTTCTTTTGCTAGGCATCGGAGTGTGAAACTATGAGCCAATTTACTTGTGAACGAGAGCATGAGCAGAGTAAGTAAAGCAAGCAGTCAAGGCGGAAAGAGAGGGGATGAAAAGGGCGCTAAGGCCCTAGGCACCGCAGTCTGGACAGACGACACCTTCATCTTCTACTAGAAATCCACGTCCAACGAGACTCGAATTGCATTTGCAGCAGTTAAAACACTCGGAATGCCAGTTCTTGTCCTCAAAAGTAATAAATTTGCAGCCACCGAAGCCTGAATATAACAAATTTGTGTTAAAAGACTTAAATAAACAAAATGCTGGGGCATCTACATATATTGAGACGAAGTGTTTGCTTTTTGACCCGCAGATCAGATCCATTTATTGATGTCAAAGTAAATTGCGACCTTTGAGAGCGCAATATTATTAATAATCTCTGAATCTAATCCTCTTAGAAGTCCGATCATAAATATTTTTTGGTGTTTCATTCGAGTGTCATGTAGTCTTTTGAACAACCATAATTGCCTACACGTGTTTGCTGCATCGCTCGAAACTGCACGAGGATGATGAGATCTTGTGACGTTTCGAGCGCCATAGTAGGCTCCAATGACACAACTCTCGAGACGATTCTTACAACTCCCCTGTCCTTTTAGCCATTACATGCTTTGAAATACGTTTCGACAGTCACTACAATTACATGAATGTCTAGAAGATTAAACTTATTGCAACATTCTGGTTACCTTAACGATGTTTTATGAGGAAGTCACCATTCCTAATGACAAATATATTCGTGAATCTAATCAATTCACATTTTTTTCTCATTTTACACGATTGTCATAACTACATCACCCCAGTAGTGACATAATCACACGTTCTACTTAACACTGACACCTCCTCCATATGCTAATTCATCTTAGTTCTTGTGGTTAAGGCCGCATAAAGCTTAAGAACTTTCTAACATGTTACTCGGTCAATGATTAGGACAGTAAGCTTTCAGCACAGGATCATGCTTTTGTCCTGTACTGGAAAGATGGGGCTTAGGTTAGACGATCAACTTGCACATTGGTTCAATGAGTGTGGGTTTTTGGGTTATAATCAATTCGCAACAAATGCTGGTAGATTAAATTACTGTTTTTTTATTGCCTTGACCACTGTTTCAATGCCAGCCAGCTGAAGTTATGCAAGTTTACCTACGCTCACACAGTGGTGTAAAATTCAATTACATTTACTAGCAAAAAATTAGGACTATTCTTGATGTCAACAACAGTTATAGATCTTGTAGTTTAAGGCATACTGTCGTCGAAAATTCAGTTGATTAAGGAATTGGTCTACGATTGTGGGTATTCTTCTAATGGAAATAAAGCGTACTCGAGCAGTTTATGTTCAGGTAAAGTATAAAACTAACTGTTCTTTAAATCTTATGGAAATGCAGGTCATGTAGGTTGTTTATTGTATTAAGAGAGGGTTTTGTAATACGTTCACAGGTATTGAGTTTTAAAAGTTATAACCCAGAAATAACTAAAAGCCTCAATATGTCTTCTGTTTAATAGACGGATTCAATGATAAATACTGATAATAAAAACTTTTTTGTTGTCTGATTAACTTCAAGTTCCTGTTCTAATTTGGACCCGCCTTTGGCGGCATTTCGATCATCCATAAACAATCCAGTCCAGTATTTCTAAGGGAAACTTTACATGATTTTATACCATCATATTTAAAGTACATCGCTATGAATTTTTAAAAAAATCATTGCAATAAAATGGGCAAAATCTTAACGATCATCATCTCAGGTTACCTTCCTTCTGAAGTTATTTTGGAAAACCAAACATGCTTTTGGTGTTTGAAGCAAGTGCTAGGTCTCTTCACTACACTCAAGTTGCTTTGACTCCTATTTCGGGGAATACATCCACCTTTTCCTGTTTTGACGCTGCACTGGGCGCAATCAAGTCCCAGTTTACGTCGTAAGTTAAAGGTAGGCGGCACAAAATGACATTTAATACAGACAGTGTCATGTTGATGAATTAACAAAGCAAGTGGAAAATGCAAGGAATTAAGCACAACAGTCCATTCGGAGCAACGCAATTACCTTTCACTCGCATTATCTAATGGAATTTTTTCAATGGTCAAGGAAATGAACCACGCTAATAGTACAAAACAGTCGGTTTTGGCGTTTTAAACTTAAATAACTGACTGCATATTATCTGTATGAAGGAACGACGATGGAAACAAAATTATGATCAAGGTTTAAAGTATTGTCAGGATACCACTTATTGTGCGGGACTAATGTTTGAAATAAAGTTCATTTCTGAGTAAGAATCCTGAAAAATATTCCTGGCGAACGGACTCGCATTTGAGTTTTCAAACCCAATGGTTTTTAAGCATTTAAGAACACGACCAAATCGCCCAATAAAAAACAATTTTAAGTTTTCGCGTTTTTTAAGCGCCGTTCCCTCAAGTAAACCCATTCAACACGTTAGGTACCTCTGTGAAAAAAATATGGCCTTTCTCGCCGTGTTCCGGTATTGAATGGCCTTCATGTTTGGCCGTTTTTTTACTTTATATTTTAGGAAAAATAAATGCCTTTTATTTGACCGAATGGAAACAGACCAACAAAATTAACCGCAAAATGGTATAAGTGACATTTATTATCATTTTTCATTCTTTTAGAGCCTCTTTAGAAAATAAATTCATCCGTCACTAATTTATCCTTGAGGATTAATGTACGTTGCAAACTGAAAAGTAAATTTTGACATTTTACTGAGATTTTTAACTTAATTAGTAAAGTGTATTTTACTAAATAGTTTTCTGTGCTGCATTTAGGTTATAAATATATCTATTTTCAACAGTAGTGTTTGTCAGCAATTGTTCGTATTCAAAAAGGTGCATGCATATTTAACTAACGGTCAACAAATCTTACATCGCCGCGTCAGCAAGCAGACATTTATTTTAACTGTGTTTACTGTAGCGTACATTTACAAAAACATCACAAATCTGCTAGTTATGCCTTTATGATATAAACATAGGACGTCGGGTAAATTGTTTTGTTATATACAGCATTTTTACTTTGTTAAACTGAATTTGATGCCAGTAATTTATCAAGGAAATTAAATGGTAAACCTTCAGAAATTTTTATTATCGCACTACTGCATATTCATTGGATTTGGTCAGTTCGATACAGGAGCCGTGCTTACGAGAATTCACGGGTTCAAACTAACTTATTATCAAAACAACAAATTTGTTAATGAAGCTACTCTATATCACAACTTACCCAAATAAACTTTTGGTCAAAACTAAGTGTTAATAGATTAACATTTCCCGCATTGGGTTTAATTTGCACTATGTTTAAATCCTATTAAATTAATGCATTACTTAATCGTCTATAGAAATCGCATTCGTTATTGTCCAATTAGTGTTTACACATATACTGTAAAATTGTTTACACACACATCATCTAGAATTTAATTACCTAGGAGCTGTTAAACATAAAAATATATTTGAATCTCGTCATGGAAGTGATATAGCCAACAGCAAAGTGTTAGCCCCCAGATTTTTAAGGAGAGGCGCGGAGCTACTTGTGAATGGCTGGTTCTGGGTCAAGTAAGTTTTTGTACTTTTACGAAACTTAACGGCCATAAAATTGTTTACGATCAGCAACATAATTTGCCACTTTTTGAAATTAGCAGGTATTTTCGTAAGCATTTTAAGTTGCTTAAATTTTTTGTAACCATTCCTCGTGTTGTAACTCCTCACGTCACAGATTCAGTGTTTCAAGCGGTTGAATTACTTTCATTTCCTGTGTTCAGGGTACGGAACTGTATATAGAATTGTGTCAAGTAAAACCTTCTCTTCAGCATGAAGGATTTTAAGAGGTGTAAGCATTCCAATCTTTTTTGACTTTAGACCCGTAGCAGCGCGTCTGAAGAAAAATTAATTAATAATGAACTTCAACTAGTGTTCTAAGCCCAGAAAACACTAACGGAAAAACAGCTAGGTAGATTACATCTAAAGAACATACCAGAAATTGGCTTTGAACAAGCAGAGCAGCGCTTAGCAAATAGTTCAGAGTAGCAGTCGGCACAGTAGATTTTATCGTCCTTCGACGTAAATTTCTGACCCGCGAGTTGATTGCCACAGTTAGCACAGAGAAAGCATTCCTTGTGCCATGGCTGACCCTTGTAAGTGATTCCACCCTTGTTAATGACCTGAAATTACACGAATTTACATGATGTTCAGACTCCAATGAATGAAGTAAAAGGGCATGATTTGATATTCTGATGTGTTACTTTACAACTTGGAGAGCTACGCAGTGAAGAGATATCTACCACTTGATAACCGTCTTGCACTCGTTAGCAGCAGTATGCGGACAAAGCTCAGTCGTCTAAAGTGGGAAGATGTATTGCTGCAAATAATTTCACGAG
>UXSR01000984.1:0-13020 GCA_900604375.1 Mesocestoides corti | reverse complement strand
ATTTGTTGTTCCTCGGTGTCAGACAATACAAATATTTGCGATTTGAATTATGCTTATTTTCTTTTTTAGGCAGGAGCATTTATTTAGCACGCGCTTTTTTTTCGTTTGAATTTGAATGAGTTTTAAAAAAATGTCCAAATACTGCTAATTTTGTTAAGCCTGCAGCAGATGTAAAATACTTTATCTGAAATCCGAGCTCACGTCATTTCGGATATTTCTAGGCAAAGTAGGTCAATAAGGGAATGGCGATGTTCACTTCCTTGAGCTGGACAACCGGATGCAGGAACGAAAACCTTTACAAAATGAGTTTACATCAGTCACGGTGTACTTTCGGATTATGCCGTTGACTCTTAAATGACTTTGAATAATTTACTGCAAATGTGGAGCGTATTTCTTAAACAGAGGAACGTTAAAATACTACCATGTTTGATGACGCATTCTGGCCAATTTAACACACACCTGGCAATTCGACGTAGTTGTCTAAACCGAGAACATTAAATCGCAGTCTTGGTTAATCAATTGAAATATCCGTAAGTTTTGATCACGTTCAATCGGCACTGTTGAACAGAAATGGCATTAGATAAAATGTGATGAATGAAACACTGACATTCTTCTGCCAATAAGCCTCACGCGTACCTGATTCCCTGAGCATGATCAGTTCTGCTCGTTTAATAAATTCCGCCAATTATGTTAGGAATTTATCAGAACACTTTGGAAACCCTGCTAAATCAACAACGAAGTCGCTAAACTGTCCTAACAGGTATAATTGTGGATTGATTTGTTGTGTGAATTAGTAATGTTACTGGTGCTTGAAATTCTTTGCATCATTATGTACTAAATCTTTTTAGAAACACTTGCGTAAGCACTGATACCACTGCAGTGATTCTGGTTAATTTTCCGTCCAATAACCTCGTGGTAACAGTCTCAGACATAAGTCTAGCTTTTCAATCCATCACACGAAAGTGCCTGCTCATTCACCTCTGTAAATGAACCACCCACGCGCACTTTATCCATCTGGTCATTCAGACATTTGTACTTTTGCTAGTTCACGCAGCGAGCATATGTCATGCACCAGGTTTGATGCATGCACACGACCAGCATGACATGGTTGGGCGATCTGTTGAACGGTTGTGTCTCTCCCGCTTTAGTCTTTTCACTTTCTCTGGTATCAGGTTAGCGTGGATGGACTAGATTTAATGCAGTGGTCCCGGTGTGGTTCAAAACCACTTTTGTTGTTATAACGGAAATCAAATTTCTCCATTAATTTAGCAGGCATTAAAAGCTTTGTGTAATCATTGCATATTATTAAGTAAGAATTGAAATTTAAACTGTCTAACATCAAAGTTGCAGAAACGGCTTCTCAATCATGTCTGCTGTAAGATCATCAACAAGCCAGGTGAAATCATGCATGTCAAAATAATATTTGGAGTTTCAAGGATAAAGCTGTGTGTGTGTTTTGTTGGAGAAAAAGACATAAATACAACAAAATCAAATTACATCAATGAGTTTTGAAATGAACATTGTTAGATTTTACTTTAATTAAACGTTTTGAATGAACTGCAACAGATAAGATCAAGTCTGTACACAGAATTGTTTAACAAATTTATGAACAGTTGTCATTTGAAAATTATTGTGCCAAAATTCACATCAACAACTCGTGTAATGCAACACGAATGACAATAATTCAATAATTAATTCAGAGACGTTGAAAATGCAAGACTTCGGTGAAGACGTGGTCAGTTGTTAATTTTCCGTTTTAGGAAGCAGCATTGCATAAAATCATTGCCGTAACTGGTATACCCCCGTTCACAAAGAAGTCAGCGTCTCCTCATCAAGCCCACTTGAAAACGGATAAAAGGAATGGACTTTGTTAAAAAGAGTGTATGCCGGCGTACTCCCTCGAACTGAATTTTCACTCGTTTTGTTGGAAAAAAAAGCATCCAGGTCCGCTAAATTGCTCAAAATTTGAGTAAATGAATGTTAACACGAATAACCACGATGTCACAAAACCTTACTCCAAGGCATTGTCTGACTCGATCAGACATTGGTATTCAATTTTATTTACGATTTGCTTGCAGACGGTAGCTGCACTGTCCCAAGATGCAGACGAAAGGCAAATTCCAGCAGCACATTGCTTTTATTTTGCTCAAAGCAAAATGTGCATTGTTAAGTCGATTTTGTGTATGTGTTCCTAACTGTCAGAAACATCAACTTATTTCGGATAGAATGGAACATTTCAGACATCTACATGTCAACTTTTGAAATTGTTTTCAAATGTGAAAATATTTCATGAAGAAAAATGTAGTCGCCAATATTTTCACCAAAACGTTCGGCTTAAATAATCGCACAAATGACATTTATTCATTAACGGATGCGTTGTTTTTAGCTTCAAGACAAATAATACTTGCAGTTTGCAAAAATATAGCGCGTCTTCTGTCCTTCCTGTAGAACATCGTGTCTATCCATATGTTCGCACGTTGCAACAATCGCTCCAGTTTACCACGCATCACTTGCTGTCGTAAAACAATGCAATTGAGGATTCAGCACCTGTGGAAAACTTGTAAGGCCTGTCTACACTTCATAAAATGCTTCAGATTTTGCTGAAAAGTAGTCAGGAAATTATTGAGTGTATTATTTTATGCTGAAGAAGAAGGCACTTGATTGCATCACTTAATCGCTCTAACTAACGTCTTCATGGTATCAGTTGTATTAACGGTGCCAATGAATTATTCAAAATCATTTTTGATGTAAATGCAGCCATAAAATTATCTCACATGAAACATGGAACAGAAAAATGCACTTTGTCAAAGCAAACTCCATGAACTGTACTGCAAGCTATTAGAGATGATCAAGTCAGACAACGTGTACTGAAATCTCGTTAAATAAATGTGGCTTGTCGTACCAAAATAATTATATCCATTCAAGCACATTGCTCTGTGCGATAATGAAGAATGTAAAAAGTCAAAACTGAATTTCATGTAATCTTAATACTCTAGGAGTTGTCATTGCTTCTCTAAAGCTGCCTAGGAATTAACAAGAAACAGACTACTTTAGACTTCATTTTGATGACAGTTCATTTGCTTTCTTACTCATTTGTGACCAGTTATGGAAAATTCAGCCTCGGAATGGGCGTAAAACTTGTGCCCCCTGAATCCAAACCCAACATTAAATGCCCTTATACTGAAACAACTGGAACTGTTAGCGTATGCTAACTGAAATACCGAAATCAATCTAACACGTTAATTTAAAGTCCATTCATCTGAGAGAGAATATGCAGTGCCATTGTCGAACCTGGTAGGTCGTGAGACCTGAACCTGGTGAAGACGACTGAAAACCTGTAGGTACAATTGTCACGGCAACGGTTGCCATTAGGCGTGTCAATTGGTGAAAGCTGAAGTACTGTAGTTTTTGTCCGTCAATTGAAACTCATGAATTGCAGTAATCTGTGCTTAGGAAGTACTATTTTCCACAGGAGGATGTGGCCAGCAGCAGGTTCTCCTTCGGAACGTACTATACCACATCAGATATTCTACTATCCAAATCTGAAATGAAGTAATTCGTGCTGCCTCCTGTGAACAAATTGCAATTAGATTTGAAGCATTTGAATGTCATTTGAGAAAAAGGCTAACTGGATCGTAACCGAACTGCTCAGATGTATGATGTCTATTCCACATTTTGGCTAAAAAACGGATTTACTTTAAAGTTAAGCCAAAATGAATACGGCTATTTCCATTACATTGTATGAGCGGAGTGTGTGCAGCATCAGCTGCGCTTAGGAGCTATATTGCCGGACCAGATTTCATAGTCTATTGTGATCAAATCCCTCATGTGACTGCAGACATCCAAATCTGTTCGATCTGCTTCCGCGCTTTCAATATCGCATCCGACAGATGGATGGACAAGTCCTATTTCAGCATCGTGATGTCTTCGTGGCTTACCTAGATCATTTGCGACTAATACGCATTTGAATGCAGCAGTATTATTCCCGAAGAGATTAATTCTGTTCTGGTCAATGTATTACAACCAACATTTGCCAGCTTTCAATCAGGCCGAAACCACTTTCAGTAGGCAGTACAAATTGCTTCATTTCAGATTTGGTTGTTCGTATCGCTCAGGTGGTATCGTACATTCCGAAGAAGAATGTGCTGCTGGTCACGTCAGGCTGTAAGAAAGAGTGCTTCCTGAGCACAGATTTCGGCGATTCATGGTTTTTAATCAGCAGACGACACTTCCTCTCCTGGAGCGCCTACCACGAGACTCGCCCTATGGTGGCCATTCCCTGGACGATTGCACCTACAAAGTTTTAACCGTAGTCAACAGGTTTAAGTTGTAGGACCTATCAGGTTCGACAGTGGCACTGTTAGTTCTCCCTCAGATGAATCAAATTCTGCTTGGTATATCAGTTAGCACACATACAGTACTAGTAATAGTGTATCTGCCATATACTTTGTTGTGTTGTGAATCGTGTTTATTCAACTCCTTAATCTGATCCATTAGCCTCCGATACTAACCTCCCCTTCTTGCAGCATAGCGACAGCCGCAAAAATCCTCAACTCTTCCCTTCATTCACACCTATATGTATCTTGGATTGACCTCACACCTAGATCTCGATGTTAGCGCATTTATGACTCACGCATCCAACGTATCAATGCACGCGCGCAAACCCCACACACGACACAACGACACCAACGAGATTGAGCTCTGATGTAAACGGTTGTGTCCGGTCATCTCCGGTCTTCTTCTTCATCGCGGGCATTAGGCAGGCTCAATCGGGCCAGGGTTAATTCCGTGGCCCCGGCGTGGTCCTAGGACCACATGCTAGGGCTCTCAACAGTTGTTTCCAAAATCTAAACGATCTGAGACAGAGCCCACAAACCCGTTAAGTAAATTGAAGGTAGTGGCAAAGTCGGACATTCTGTTCTCAATTTGAGAGGTATTTTGTGGTGAAGGAAATGATATTGATTGACGAAGTTCTTATTGATATTGATTAATGAAGTCCTTGTTGAGACTAATATTTGCATTGAAATTCACATTCACCTATTTTTAAAATGAAGTACACCCATCAGGTGGAACAGGATCAACAATGTCTTGTTCACGCGCGCATAGGTTATATGAAATTTACAGGTCAAATTTCATGGAGATGCCATTACAGGCAGTAATTGGCCTTAATGTGTCAAGGACGTGCGTTGAATTGACACTTTGGTATAATGTGATCTAGTTTATGAGAAAGGCATCATGTTGTTGTCTTCAGTATTGATTTTTGATTTTTACGGAGTTAGATGAAGTACACTTAACGCTGCTGGAGTTTTCAATTCAGTTTCATTTATTCCTTGGTCAGTAAAATGACTCAGTACTACCTAATTTTATGAACACATTTAGTATTTTCAGTTATACTACCTGGCCCATTAAAATTTGCCAAGCATGGTCAATTCATACCGCTTGATCTTTATTACTAATTTTACTAGGAATCGACTAATCACTATGGTAACCCCATTAAACCAATAACTACCGTCCTCACATAATAATATTTGTAGATCGACTTGATACGTAAGTTTAGAGTGTTATCATTGCACAATAAAGTCAACGTCATTTTGAACTAAACATTACAAATACGTATTGAAGCACTGATATCATAGGTCATGATCAACTCAAAGTACCTTGTTTGTGGGGGTATTCATTAAGAGTTTGCAACGGCCGATTTCTTGTGATCAGAATTTCCGTTTATGCAAAGACACGTAGCGACATTTTACAATACAGACCAAGGCTCAGGAAATATAGTTGAGCACAAGAATCAACTTGGGTTGATCGACCATCAGGCACGGTGAATACGTGAAGTCAAAATTTAGCCGGATTAGCTTAACGATATACAACCTATTTTGAGAAGAGTAGCAAGGCTCATTGAACTTGGTTAGAAAATATTATGAGGATGACATTTTTATTACAAACACCGATGTTGGTGTCACTGCAGTCATGTAAAAATAAGGCCATGGCAGTTGCAAGGTTGTCAACGCTTCATACCTCATACTGAAATGGTCGTGAGTGTACCGCTTCCTTTCTATTTGAATAATTGCCTATCCACCGCCCAAGGCGACCACAAAAGTCACCTCGATGATGCGCACTTCTTGAAGACTGTGCTATTTACTCGTTAGGTTGCATATGCGACCAGCGCAAAATGCACGCGTCATTTCGATTAATTGTCAGTTCCTAAGTCACACGATGTACATAGTACAGGACAGAACATCAGGTTATGCTCACAGACATTCACACCAATCCTTCCTGAAACATCCATTGATGTCGAGTTTCCTATGGGCACATTCGTCTTTCTAATTGGGAGGGCTATTTCAATTCGTTTACGCAAACAGGTGTGCTTTTCAATTGCATTCTAATTCAAATGCCATCAGATTCCTCATACAATGCTGGAAGTATCACCAAATGTGGGTAACATTTCCGTAAACAGAAAATGTTGTTTATTTTGAGCCATCATTGAAATCTCTGTGTGAACTTAGAGTTTTAAAAACAAACACACACACGAGGATGATCATTCAACCTAACATTGATTTGATAATTTTAAGAACAGGCATTAAATGGCATCGTTAGACTTATTTTGCACCGCGTTCGACCGTTATTCAAGTACAAACAATATGAAATTAATTCGGCTGCACCATTCACTGGGTTGTTTTAACCTACTACCACATATTTTACGTACGCTTTAACGAATTTAAAAGAAATTCAGTCACCCATTTTGTGTCTGTTGGTTTATTCTGATGCCTCTGTTTTGTCCCAATTCGACATTTCTACCAGTTTGGCTGAAACTTGTTCGGAACCGTGAAGTCAGGTGATTGACCGAAACAGGGTTCTAAATGGGACTCCAAATTCAACTTGAAGGCAAACTTTGGACAGCAACATTTCAAACCTTAAGTGAAAGTAATGTTTGTGTTTTGGTGGATATTGCACGAAAGCAGAACCACTAATACGTTCATCGGAAATGCTTAGGCATTGCAGCATGACATTTGCAAACGTCAGCAGTGAGTCGGTTTCGGTGACCGTTTTGTTAAGATTCCGTTGACCAACCTTGCAATGTACGATAATGGGCGGTGATTCAATTGCAATTGCTTCTTAAGTATTCGATGCTACGGCGACGTTGACTGTGAAATTATCAACTATGTTTTGTTATCATGTGTGTTAGATGCATAGTGGCTGTACTTAAGTTGAACGATTTCGTCAACGCTCAAAAGAATTTGCATTGACTCATCCTATTATATTTATTTCAGTAATCATTCCTGTCCCAACTTTGTGTATTCAACCTTCGCTTGAATCGATTTCAGCTACCCAAGGCATGCGTTGGCCTGGTTGATGAGTCTAATAAAACCCTCTGTTGTAACTGTTTAAGACTTAGTGAGAATATAAGACGAAATCACAAACATTTGAGTTATAGGTTTCCAAAGATTATTGGTGCATAGAAAACGATTTCTTTGTAAAGAAGATAATCCAGATACGTAAATCAAGCCAAGTGAGGATGCCTCATTTAAACAGAAAATTAACTGGTATATGTAAAATTTGAGGTTGTTGCCAATTCAGTGACTATTATCGACACGAGAGTACAATATACAATCGGGATTAATGTTTTTTTTAGTAAACGATCGCATGGTAATTATGAGGTCAAAAAAGTGACAAAGTAATCTAAATTAAGCCTGCAACACCCAGGTTTAAAAACGACTAGGCATTGAAACACATTGTGGTCCACCGTTACAGTAGAAAGTCAACCTTAAAAAGACGCGTTATTTATCAAAACTTCATTTAGAATTAATTTTTGCACTTACTGAAAACGTCAAACGTGTATTCACATCATTTCTTTATAAAACCGAACATCTACAATATCTCTTCAACTACTTGGTTCATTCAGGATTAGGGATTACTTTTGGCATTTGAACAAAGCAGAGATCCATTTCCAGAAATGAAAGGCTGATTGACCTTTTTCGGAAAACCTGATACATGCAATTGTGCTGTTTATTGATATAAGAAATGGCCATGAATGAGTTACTGTAGTGTAAGGGAACACATTCTGCCTAATCGAAATTGTCGTCTCTAAATGGCTGTCAGCAAAAATTGCGAAACTAAATGTGTTATTACCTAAATATCTCTGGCTAAGAACAAACGCAATCGTTAGAGGTATGGAGTGGCATGCTGTTGCTTTGCAAATGTTAAATTAGTTCATATTGACAACTCGATCTTGCTTCCCAGTGGTTGCAAAGCTCCGGTTATCTGCCAGAGGTCAGTTAACTGAAAATTCATGTTATAAAGTAGGCTTCTTGGGTCATCGTAGTCAAATCCACCGCATAATGCACTTCTCAAGTGATAAGAAATCTCCCGTTCCAGTGGGCCAGTTTTAAGAATTTGAATTTGACCCGAGGCTCACTAGTTAGCAGGTTTGTGGTGTGGAAGTCTCATCAACGTTGGGTGAGAACACACGCCCAGTCATTGCAATAAGTAGTATTTAATGCTGCACTACTCGTAATTTGTATCACCATCAAGTGCAGTGCCTTGACGTTTCGTAAGCTCAATGAGCAGCGTGGCACTAATTTTGTCTTTGATGCAAAAATTACATTGGATTTGTACTTCCTCCCAAGATCACTAATAGAAATCGTTTTCATTGCTGTTCTAAAATAACTTATTTCGGTTCACAAAATACCCTTAAAAGGCAGATTAAGTTCTAAAAAGAACAAAAACACGCACAAATTTGAACGATTATTGATAGATATGCACCTCACAAATAAACAATCACTTAGATAAATGATTTTTCCCAGGAAATCGCGTTAGAAAATATATAACAAAAAAAATTTGTCAACTTTAAAATCTTTGTAGTTAAGTTTATCATTTTTTGACAATTTATCGAATATCCTTTTCCACCAATTTCTTCCTTCCATTCCTTTGACCCGTCAGTCTAAAGTCGATTCGATTATGGCAATCTAATCAATGTGCACAACTCGGCATCTCGCATTTTCGTCAATTTTACAGGAAATCAGCTTAAAGTAAGCTAGTTACTTTGCCCTTAATGTTTATTTCGATGCGGTTTCTTGGCTTTTGACATAACGTGGACACTCGGAAATTGTGTTGACGTCATTACAAGTGGTTGTGTGAAAGTATAATTATTGTAAATTAAAAACCTTATTTAGGGCAGGTTTCATTTTTCACGAAGACAATCCTTCTAATATACCAACACCCCATCGAAGGTAAAATTATCTACGTTGGCAAATTGCTGATTGATTTAGTCGCCTCGCAAGCCTTTCTACATCATAACGAATCTGTTAAATAAAATGTAAAAGCGTGTTCCAGCCCATAGTTGTCAATATTCTATGGCTGTGTCTGTAAATAGTGCGTTTCTATTAAGCCCTGCGTGCTTTGTTCGACCAAACACATCAACGTCGACGACGCAAAAACATCAACCATTAAGCGTCAACTGATGCGAAACAAACTAAAAACAAGAGTGAGAAAGCTAGGTTTCGGTTCAAAGGTTTGACATTAGACTGGCACGGGTAAATTACATCGCCTTTGAGTGCAGAAGGATAGCGTCTCCAGCGTGTTGAATTCACAAATTGAGGACAAAATTGTGCGAAGCTGGTCTGATCATGACGGTTCGGACAATGATTAGAAGAGTGCTCCATGTATTTGTAATGCTTACCCACTAATAATTTGCACACAGAAGCGCCTATGTTCTTTCTTATCACGTAATGAATTCCACGTACAATCGATGACTAGTGCTTTTTTCCATGGTGCTGGGTTATCTTGCTATAGCAAAGAGAACTTTTTAAAAGTCAATACGTTCAAACAGTCCATTTCGTCTTAAGGCGATGGACTGACGTTCACGTGCAATGTCAATTTTCTTGTTGAACCTTGACTAGGTTTCGCAAGGCGTAAATAGCATGGAATAAACCACTCGAAATTTTAGACACCAGCACGAGTAGGTGTGAGGACAGTTTTCCGTTTGGACTCAAGGCGGTAACGTATTGTCAAATTCTAGCTTTTTTTGCGAACTGCTGACCGACCAGAATATGTTTGAAATCTACTTAAAATCTTGTGGTTAGGAAGTCCTTCTACGAACGAGGCAGAGAATCACCTACATTTTTAGCACCCTTCATGAGGCAAACTTTGCCATCATTCCCTCGTAGAGATTCGGAGCCCTGTTAGCTAATGCAAAGTGTTTTGTAGCACAGGGCTGCAGCTAATGCTTAACAAAAATAACTTCTAGTTGACTAGTTGCTAGCATCCTTAAAAGGTTATTTTGGATGTCACGTCTAAATGGACGATGACAACAATGTAGCTGATTCGGAAGCACACCATTTTAAGGCAAATGTTCTTAAAAAGCCGGCAGGCAGCGTCGGTGTGTTTTATTTCGATGCACAATAAGCTTAATTGTTACTGTCTTTGTGCCATGCACGCTTTACATTCTAAAGCCCACCTGTGGTTCAAAAACATTATGAAGTAATCCAAGCGGACAAAGACTGACGTATAGAGCGTCTTTCAGTAGTGTTTGTTTTGCTTCAATTCTGTGCATTCACCGCGTTGACTGACACCAAGCAGTCACATTGAAATAGTGTTTCTGTGCGAAAACACTATTGGCTGAAATAAAGTTTTAATAGGACTTGGCATTTTCCGTGAAGTCAAAATTGAAAAGCATTAGTTCAAGCTCAGAATGAAATTCATCTTGGTGTTCTGGCTGCTATTTCACCTAGGCAGACCCACAAATGTTTTCATCTCGAGCCCTCAGCTGCTTCAGTATGACACTTGCAGACGTCTAAGGTGAGTTACTGTTGATGTCTACTTCGAATTCGGGAATTAAAATACCTTTAAGCAGTTCTGCACCTTTCGATGCATTGCAGCAGTTCTCTGGCAACTAGGTCTGAATTATTCGATGTGACAAACGTGTAGCTCTGTTCAGTGTGCCATAACGATGGTGTGTAGCTCTGTTGCCGCCTACTATGTAAGAATAAAATCGAGTGGACCATAGTAGGATGGAACAAGTGAAATCTAACGACGGAAATTACACTTGAACGGAAATGACTTGGACGCTCTTTCACTTTATTGCCAAATGCGTGTATTAAAGGAGGTCACAGTAAATACATTTGATTTCCTCTCAAAGTTAACCCGTTGTGAATACCAAGGACGCAATGAATATCAACAATATACGTTATTTAAGGTAATGTATGCAAATTTTTGAATGCTCAAATGGTCATTCACACAGCCGTTATTGCTTTTGAAAGATTGAGCACATAAACGTGAGTTTTGATTTGATTGAAATCAGATGTTCTTGGTTATTGAACTGTTTATTTTAGTTCTTCAGTTGTGCCTATTCTACCCGATGGATGCCCTCCATGCAGACAAGGCAGTTCGTGTGAAACTCTGTGTACGTTGCTGGAATTTATCTACAAGCAGGGTGCTGCTATTTAATTAATCATTTAATTGGAAAATGGGAGGTTTGAAGAAAAACTCTGCTGTGATTTTGTGTTTATCGAATTCTCAAAGTGGCCCATAGTTAAATGCTTGACATTTAACCAATCCTTTGACATTCACTAGGCCAACGTTGGTACTGTTTTGGTGTCTCACAAATGAAAACCACAATACTTACTATAATATGCATTTTCATAAAGTGATATCACCCAAAAATGCCCAAAGGGATCTTTATTCAATTTTGATTCATGGCTTTGTGTTGCTAGCTTGAAGTGATTAAGAACACGATTCAGGCTTATGCGTCAAAACGATCTTCGTTTAAATATTACTGTACTATGTACTGTATTATGCATAATCTACGTCTTTGGAAATACAACCTGCAATCGAAATCAATGTTTGTAAAAGGGCGATTCATTAGCGGCTATTGTGTAGCCAAAAGTGCCAAGGATTTAAGCATTTTAAGGCATTAAGTTAACTATCTACGTACCCTACGGCTAATTTGGGAAAAGAACAATGAGATTGTTCATTTTGTGGTTTAAAATTGGGATTATTTCTCTTAATATGCACTCAGTTTAATACTGCGTTCTAGCAATAAGCATGACTTCTCTGCCAATGTAGTCGGAAGCGTTGTCTGGGACACAACTGATTTAAACCAACGAGATACGACATCGTTGTTACTGCTCAGTCACCAGAAAACGTGATTTCTGTCGATTCAATAAAACAACAATCAGACAACAACCCGCCAGAATTTACAGCCCCAGAGTATATGGTGAGACCACGTCTACAGGACTACACGCAAAAGGTAGCTCAACTCATTGCTACCGACAAGGATCTCTGCGCCACACCGAATGATCCTCCCGCTGATTGTCAGATCTTGAAATACCGCCTCGTGTATGGTACTAGAGAAAAACGCCTATTTAGGATTAATTCCAATGGGGATATTTACTTCAACTCGGAGAATGATTTTGAAGACTGGAAGTCCATCGGGTCAGCTTCCTTCACTGTGGTAGCAAGAAACTACAGAGAGTTCGGAACGGCGAATGGATCGACGCGGGTGACAGTGGTGAATGGACGTCCATATGGATTTTTTGAAGTGCCATCAGACGTAAGTGCAATTAGATACCCTAATGGTCTTTGGGAAGCGATGTTCTTGGGTTGAAGCTGTCATAGCACTAATGTGTTAATGTGTAGTGGATAGGTGGTAGATGTCATCGACCTTGCTTTGATCCGATGCATTTTAAAAGAAATGAGTGACAAAGATGATGTTCATGAACTTCGAATTATATGCTTCTGAAACATTACGTCAGTTTTCTAATTTCAATGACAGCAATACATGACGAGGCTGAAATAGCAACGCAGACGAAATATCTTTCAATCTACCTCTAAAACAAATTGAGCATTCTCTGGGCAGCTACTGCCGATAAGAGTTTTCAGACAAGCCATCAGAAAGCGTGGGTAGCCAATGAAAGGTGGTTTGACCTGAGAGTGAGATTAATATAAGATTTCTCTAACCAGTTTACGTACGAAAGAACTGCCATGCTCACAACAGTCAGAATTTTATGGCTAAGACGCAGT
>UXSR01000983.1:0-13060 GCA_900604375.1 Mesocestoides corti | reverse complement strand
GTTGGCTGCCTTCCTTTCGCGCATGCCATTGGATCGCAGAGAGACACGGGATTGGCTGAGACCAGGTGGTCCAACATGTCCGCGCCCTAATCCGACGCCACACCACAGCACGACAGATTGCACCACAACACCACACGGTATATTCTTGTTGTTCTCTTTGTGGTATGTTTGGTTTGGAAGAATCTTGTGGTAAATTAACCGCAGCGGATGTTGAAGAATTAGCCAAATCGCGCTTTGCGAAAGAACTTAATGGATTCATTATTACAGTTGCTGTAATTTATGCAGGTGAGAATAGATATTTATTTTCCTACTTTTAGTTGCTTTTTTCACAAACCCTTAAGCTTTTCTCATCGTTGCATAGCATATTTTCTGGGCATCAAGACGATGGATCATATATGTACTGGTGCTCGGCTTTTATGACTTAAATAAATCAGGACGGTTTATACATATTGTTCTGGTGTACGCGTTCTGTCAGTTTCCAGTTAATTCTGTCGAGGAAATTTCCGTTACTCTCGAAGAATCTAATAGGTATTTCATATGTGTTGGTTTATGCAAAGAACTATACGTGAGACTTTAGTCGATCCCGTTCGTTACGCATTCCATCTTAGGCCTAATTTACTCACTCATTACTCGAGCTGATCTGCGTGATGAGTCCTTTCTTTGGATTAAGTGTATTTCTGCAAAGCCTTAGCTTTGTTTCATAACTTGCGTTTATCGTCAACTAGTGCAAAATCGTGCAGTTACATTTAGTGTCGACTCACAGGTGGCGTCTTAGCAAAGCTACTTCCGAAAAACTCATTCACATTTCGTCCGTTCCACAATTTACCATCTGGTATTGACCAATAACTTTCATTACTTTGAATTTGAGGATTGCGAATCCCCGCAGATGTGACAAACACCAGTCGTAAAGCAGTTTTAAGGAATCATCGCTAGTGCGTAAATAGCACGCAGTAGAGAAGCACAAATTAACAGCCAGAGGTTGAATGGTGAAAGTCTTAGGAGCGAATCACTAGTAAGTCGGTAGTTAGGCCTGGGCGTCTTCATCACATCGATATATCTGGTATTGCACATACTTCTAATAAACATTTCGTTGCTTTTGATAGGACCTGCTCTTTGTCAGTTTCGTTCCCAAGTACTCAAAACCCGGTGTACTTGGATTCCCGACATAACAAAAACATTAAAAACAAAATTAGTAATAAGGTACGTAATAGAATATGCAGACAGACTGCTTGCTGCCTCTTTGTTCACGTATAAATTACACAACGTGTCGCAAGACACTAACGACTAGTAAATAAGAATTAGGTCAAAATTTGTGACTGTGAAAGTACAAGTGTTCACGACACGACTCGGATTCGGGGTCACGTATAGTTTCTGAAGGTTATGTACATGTTTGAAGTCTACTTTAGGGAGATGTCCTCGAATCCATCAAATGCGTCTCAAATAATGGAGCATACAAAGAGGTGTTGATTGAATTTAAGGGTTTTTACTTAGGTATTCTCTCAAAAGCTGATCCACTGCGTCACCATCGTACGAGGATGCCCTCAATTCCTGTGAGACAAAAAAGAAAAGTGCGAATAGCAACCAAACAGAATGACTCAAGAACTTTTACTATAAGCATAACATACACTGAAGTAAATATGGCAACCCGAATTTACACGAAATTGTGCACAGTGTATGCTAAAACCAACCTCATAATCCTATCACAGAATGTGTAAATGCTTTTTACAAACAGCAGGATAATGTAAGTAAGTAACCGTTAACGGTCCTAGCAACAATAATGAATTTCACGTACCGGTGCCGTTTTATCTAAAAGCCTAACGACATCCCTCCGAAGGTTTTGTAGCGTTTCTCCAAAGACTTGAGTTTCTTGTTGAAAATTCGATAGCAGCTATGGGTGATAAAAAATGAAGCCATGTGAACATTAAATTTGCAATAGGTGTCTTTAAAAGTAAATCATCCTTTTAAATTAAAATAACTCACTGAACGCAGTCCCTGTTCGTAACGATCAAAGAATTCTTCAAGCGGAAAATCGGCCAACTCGGATTCAGTTAAGGTGTGTATGCGGTCCTTTTGCATGGGCCATTGGGGAGGCAGGAAATACCGCAAGCAAATTCTACAGCACACAATAGTTTAATACAGTTAGTTACTCTGGGGAGTGCTGCAGAAATTTAGTAAGTTTTGGTCTCTCACCAATTTAAAAAATATAATATAAGCCTGTTTACAGGCATTTAACTCACTTCAATTTTTCAATAATTTTCTCCATATTGACGACTGCCTAAAAGTTAGTGGATGCAGTTTAACTTCTCCAGAATACTCTAAGATGTGCAATAGCCGAAGCAAGCTAAAGCAATTTAGTTACCTGGCCATCTCCACTAGCTGTTGCTTGCTCCGTAGATATGTCCCTTATAATTTCCCCTTTCCTAAAATAATAAAAACAGGGAGGGATGCTTTTTGAAACCGGACACTTTTCTTTAACCCGTCGACCCGTGTGAATTGAGGTTCAAAATAATTTACCAGCAATTCCCAATCCGGCAAGTCCCGCTTGTCATAGTAAGCGCTTTTACAAGAACACCTCCAGCCCTATCTGAGTGAGATGATCCAGAGAAGTCTGATGCATGAAAATAATTTAAACTTGTTTGGTGGTGAGGGCTAAAATCGATGACGATTACTACAGGAATCGCCCAAGGATACGAGGACAAAGAACGCTACTGCAGTAACTGCTCTGGGGTTCCTGAAAATACCCTGCAGGCATCGAGTTCGGGCTTGCTACGTTTTATTTAGCAGAGGTAAATAGCAAACAAACAATGAACGGGAGACCTGGTGTCAAGCCAAGCAGATCAAATTCATGAAATAAGAGAAATTCACCTAGCGGATGATTGAAATGGGGTTATAGAACAATGATTCATCCGAAAATAGCGAGGAATGATATGCAAATAACGAGTGCAACCAAGCTTTAGAAATATTAGTGATTTCCTCGATGGTAAGCTCAGTTGAGTGCTGTCGTCAAATAGACCTTTCGATTTCGGATAAATTTTAAAAGGGCTTCACAAAACGTCACCAAAAAGATGGCAAAAAGCATATCCGTGTAAGGAAAACGTAGACCGGAGAGATTGTGAATTAATCAGGCATTTGGGAAACCACTATCCCTAGAATAGTTCGAGTTAAACAGTACAACTGACAAAAAGCGCGATCCCTTATAAAGTGGCCCGAAATCATCTACTTCGCCGGTTTTTCTTGCTGATCGTAGAAATATCAGTACAGATCTCTGTTAGCGATGTCACTTGCCCTGCCACAATTGCATTGGATAAAGTTAAAGCGATAACAAAAGGCAACCCACCTCTTCGATGTGGTATCTGGAGAGAATTTAGTGACTTCACCATTCGCGATAAAAGACGAAGTCTTGGCATTGGCCTCAGGCGTTTTCAACTCATTTGGAGCCGTCAGATCTCCTGTGTCCTTGTTTAGAGTACTCTTCAGTACATTGAACGACATGATCTGAAATAAAATTAAATGTGAAATTGTCTCGTGTGGCTACACAGTGTGATTCTCTTGTAGTGAATAGTGTTGATTTACGTTCACCAACTTTGGCGTCGCGGAATCCGACATACCGCTCCCCTTTTTACGGTGTGTCCGTCAGTCATACAGAACCATTTTAGCACGCATCCATGTGCATATACTTAATCCGCTATTACCGTCATTCATCTGGCTATTCAGTCATGCTTCAACTGGTTCACTCAAACCGTATAGGTCAACATGTACATTTGCCATGCACGACTTAGAACACACACACAAGACAACACAGACATGTTGAGCCACCTTATAAACGATTGTGTCGCTGCCATCTGCAGTCTTCCTCCCCCTGAGGATCAGTTCTACGTGATCAGACCAAAAAAATCTTATTTGGATGCTTTGAGGGTGCAAACTAGCTTTGCATAAGTAAAATGGACGGTTTAGTCAAATGGAGCCTAAACACATCATATAAGCGTAATTGGGCTTCTACAGTCGTGTGACATACCGGTTTCGTCAAATGAACGAACCATCTACCTAAAGTAGAAATCCTACCGTGAGGCCACAACATTAACGTTTCTAAAGAAGAGTTTAACACGAAGTTTGGAGACTGCATAAGACAGACGAATTCTTACATAAACATGGGACACTTCTTCAATACAATTCTCGCTATCACGCATGCAATTACCCTCTCCTGTGCCAGGATTCACTAATAGGGAACGAGATGGTCAAATGGCTACCATATGACAGCATATGCTCAAGAACCGAATCCTGTGAAACAAACCAGTCAATCAATGAAATATAACTCCTACCGTAACGAAATTGTCGATGATGATTGTGGCAAAGTGCTCATTAGTCCAAAATAGCCAGGAGCAAACACGACAAACCGGGCATAAAAACCTGCACAGTTCGAGAGACTCCTTTTTTAGTGGAACCAAAATAGAAGCAAATTATAATTACACTCTTTGCAAAACATAACGGCTGCCACCAACACTTTTGTTTTACTATTTAGTCTCCAAATTTTTCTCTGAACTAGGCAACAAGCAATGTCCAATCGGTGGCGGAAGAATGAAAATCGAAATAAAATCAAACGACTTTGTTAACCAATCACCGGATTTTCAGTTTTGTGCACATCGAAAATATTTTACCAGCACGAAGACCATAGTCATGGCCAACGAAACGCACTGAGAAATGATATAAATCATGAAATGGCAAGGTTATCAGGACCCGACCTGATATCGAAGTTGCATTGACAATGGCCTTTCGAGTGTCAATAAAAATGCAGTTAAAGTTTACACAACAGGCTGGCTATAAATGTAGTTAAAACAAAATCCAGTCCCTAGGAAAGTAGCTAACCCCAGTCTCAACGACACGATTCCCGGAGTTTCTCGTTTGTGGATAGGGAAGCACGATTATATAAACGCACCTTTGTCTGGGTATTACTTTCCCCAGAGCCTGCGGTTGAGGTGGTGTCAAAAGGTGGAAAAGTAGTTGCTGCTTGGCCGTTGTTCGTAGTTGAGACCACTGTCGCCTCGTTGAGCTTTTCCCTTAAAACCTCTTCATCGTCCTCTTCCGCAGTACTCTCTTCTTCCGACTCTGAGCTCTGGTCGCGAATTATCCGACGGGAGGACTAGATTTTCGAATTAAAATATACACTGGTAGTAAAGTAATGCCGGGAGGTTTCGCTACTTATACCCAGTATGAACAAGGTGCTTCACTGTGTTGGCAATGCTACAAGTCCAAAGGACTTCAAGCCAAAAACATAAATCACAAGACCACAGAGGGTTGCGAAAACATTTGAAACTGGTACAAAGTGATGTTCTAAGGAAGATTTGGAAAGCAAGTTCATAACCACTCTCAAAATGGAAAAATATGGGACATCTCGAACTAACAAAACCCATGAACAGGTGCCGGTAAACAGAAAAACATAATTACAACAGTATTCACTTTATTATTTTGCATCACAAAAACATTTGCCATAACATGCCAAGTACCAAGGGATTGTGATCAAGTCGTGATAATTGAACCGAAAGAGCATTGGCATGACGGTAGTTTGACACTTTCACTGCTCCTAATGTCTTTCTCTTTGGTTAACTCGACTAGAGAGAAACCAGTTTACCAATGATAACTTTGATTCAGGACAACCACACACCAGATGAAGCCTTATAAATTACAACTCATTCAAAGAAACACAAAATGTAGGGAATGATAATCTATAATTCTAAATTGATTCGCCATGAACCGGATTCCAAAAGGTAAAAAATTAATTAGTTGAGAAATCCAAGGTGAATAGATGTAACCAATTGAGAAAAAGCTAGTAATAAATTACAGATGAGACGAGTTCGTCATAAGTGCTAGTAAATACCTAAACTAATAACAGAATCCACTTACAGAAACACGGGTGCTGCGAGACTGATTGACATCAGAGGAGACAGTCGATCTGGAAGAAACAGAGGCAGCTTGTCTCGATTTTAAAAGAGGTGGTCGTCTGGGACTGGACTTGGCTGGCGTGGTAGTGGGCTGAGAGCCCATCCGCTTCCTGTCGGCAACCGTGATGGTTCGTCCGGTGGGTGATGCGGCGGTTGAGTGAGCCTTCTTGGCAGGCTGATGGGGGGGCGAGGAAGCACGTGACTGGCGTTTGCTGGAAGCCCGACCACGGAAAGAGGGTTCGTCGTCTGGATCAAGGATTTGCTCAAGTTCTTCCTAAATAGCATAAACACGAAATTAATTCAACCTGCGAGTTGTTTTAGGCATAGACTTGTTGTGAACCAAGTTTACACACACACACACACACACACACACATTAATCCGGTAGCTCCGCCCTCCGACACAGGGTTCCCCTGTTCGCAGCATGTCGCCAGCCGCACGGATCCCCAACTCCCCCCCTCATTCGCATGAATATTTATCTTGGATTATCCTCACCTAGGCCTCGATGTTGGCGCATCTATAACTTAACACAAACTTAACACAACGACATCAACGTGGTTGAGCTCTGAAGTAAACAGTTGTGTCCACGTCCTCTCCGGTCTTTTCCTTCATCGCGGGTATCAGGGAAACGTAATCGGACCAGGGTTAGTTCCGTGTCTCGGGCGTAGTTCAAGTCCACATTATGGGATTCACAACAGACACACTGTTGAATTGAAAGGACAAAGTGGGGTTAATTTCCCCAAAATAGAAAATCTCTATCAGTACCTGCTTCTTTCGAATTTGGGCCTCCAGTTCGGCTTGACGCTGTTCTTTGGTCTTAATTTTCCGCTTGAGAACACCCATAGGCGGGCTCATATCTTCCTCCGGAGTATCACACCTACACCAAAAGGAAGTAAACATGACGCAAAAACTGAAATTTTAGCATAAAATACACATCAAACGCAGTTAAGGAGAGGTCTATGCGTGGGACTAACATCTACACAAGGGGTGATTGTTGGAATGTAATTAGCACCGCAGACTGAGCCACCCTTAAATGAAGTTAACCTCAAACGAACCCCTCTAGAAGACCAGCTCAAATTCAATTTTTGTGATTCACGAGTCCTATGGCATTAGTCGTTCTGGGAAAGGGCGATCGTTTCTGAGTAGGTGGATGATAGCACTTCCGAAGTCCGGAAAAGCTTAATATTGAAACATGAATTGTCAGTGGGATCTTATCAAACAAACAATCAAACATTTCAAGGTAATGGACAGATTGAGAGTATTCGATAGTGAACTACGATTTGACTGGTGTTGGGGCTCACGAGTAACGACGGAGACGTGGGCCGGCACCGAAGACGGATCATTTTCCAAGAAATCGACAAAAGTAAAGTAATGATAATCGTTGGCGTCAGGGTAACTTGAGGCTGCAAGGTACATGAGGCGCCCCAGGATGAAAATCAAGTTACGGTAGATAATAGCCAGTTTGCTCAGCTATCAAATCAAGCACTGTGTCATGTTCTTGAAAAGGTGTAAACAGCCGGGGCATGTGTATGCAATGGGAACCAGGGGGAACAAGTGAACGGATGGGGGCAGGGTAAACACTGGGTTAGGTCAAGTATAAACGGCGGTAAAAAAAGGCGGGTCAAGAATACTGAGTTTAATTTGGACTATTCAGTTTTATGAATTTTAGCAAGATTGGTAAAACTTAACAAGTTATGGAAAGTTCAAAACAAAGCAAATTAAATCGTGTTGGGAATAGATGATTCCCCAAGATGGCTAATCGCCGATTTCGTCATTATTTGCACCATTCCCCTAACCACACCACCAGTGTGTACAGCACCCACGGCAAGCTACTTAAAGCTCATTTGTGTTAGTCCGCCTTCATCCAACAGGTCAAGAACATCCTCCATTTATATAAGAGAACACATTCCGACATATCACTCGGCCATTGGCTGAGACATTAAAGCCTCTTTGCACGAGGACTTGTTTTGTACCAGTGAGAAAAGATGGAGGCTAACGTCAGACAAGGGGTCTGGGGTACCGGTAATCTGAGTGTATAGGTCATGGTTAGGGACAAAAAATAACACACTTCGGTGAGGAAATGCGTTAGAGACTAAGTCTCCGTCTGAGATTTGAAACAAATAACAGTAGGCATCCGTGGGCACAAGGACACTAATCTTGAAAGTGAAGAAAATCCGGATTGGAGATGATTTACAATTTACTAGTCAAGATTATCGATTTGCCTCATGCAGGAAAACCTAAACCAAATCTAAACATAATCAAGTTTCTGAGACAAGATTTTTGATTAAGAAATCATCCCGCTCCGAGGTTTGAGAGGTAAAGTTGATAAAAGAATCAAAAGTGGAACAATACCTCCGATGTTTCTGGTCGGGATTATCTCGACATTGCCAGTTGTCGGGGACATCACGTCCAACTTGATTTTGTGAGTACGGTAGTACTCTCCACTTGAGGCACTTGTCTGAGCAGAAGTTGAAATAAGAAGTAGATGTGGTAGGTTACAACCACCAGTGATCACATGATGGACTTAATTTGTAAAAGATATTTCACTACAATGAACAACTGAGAACCATGGACTTGAATATGCCGATAGAAGTCATTTGCTTAAAAAGCTTGAAGTTCGCATTTAATGTGCAGACCTATCACCACCTGTACCCGGTCGGTTTTAATGAACTTCAAAACACCATTATTTGCACATGACTCCTGTTTATGTAAATCAGGGAATTCGAGAACTACCAATCCCTATTCAGGCTAGACTAATTTGCACTACTAATATTAAGAAAATTAATTACAGAAACCTATCACCGAATTAGCACGAAGTACATTGTTTTGTCGAGTGAGCCAAAGACCTGTGCCACGAGGGCTGAGGATAAATGCATCTTAAGCATTTAAATATTGCTAGGAGCAAATACGATCTCCATTGGAAACATCTCAATGCCGGGTTAATTTTTTTAGCTAAATAACATTATTACTTTTACAGGACAGCAATAGCTTAGGAAATCGGTGTCGTCAAAACAGGTAGTATGTGTGAACTCACCACATTGGACACAGAGGGAGACACAGGAGTACCGTTTGCGAGCATACTTTTCCTCGTCGCTGGGTGGATCTCTCCAGCGAGCCGAGAGATAGCCGAAACTCTTCCAAAACCGGTTCGTGTCCTCATTACCATTTTTGTCGATGGCCAAATCATCCCAATACTGCATGAGGTGGTCGGCCATTGCACGCATCAGCTGACGAAATTCCTTGGCATCAGCGAAGTCCTGCTTGTTGTGAGTTGGCTCTAAATTAGAAAAACTTCCTTCTCAGGAGAGATTGTGCTCACAATAAAAATTAACGGAGACACGACACGGTTACGATAGAAAATGCAACAAGAATGTAATGACTACTATACACACCTTGCATAAGTTAATCTCATCCAAGTGAGGGGCATACGAAAAAAAAACAAAAAAACCTGCGTATGGCAATCCTTTTAGAGACTTTGCATTGGCCAGGATGAAACTTCCAATAAACACTCCTCGTCAACAAAGTGATGAGTGTACACAAGCTACATTTTTAAACACACACAGTAATCCCAAAGGGCATTTTTGCAGTCGAGTGCCGATGGGACAAGTGGTTTAAAAACCCATGCTGACATCAAATATTACGCCATAAATTTAAACGACGCAATAAAACATACTGACAGAATCGACGATAGACACGTGGATTGTCGTGTAATTTTAAATGTCAACATTCGGGCACTCAGGAACCGCTGCCACAGAGAAAGAGCCAATTACGACATAGAAAGGAAACCTTCCATCAAGTGACCCATCGTCATGACGCAGCAAAGTGCATGCGGCTTGCAAACTCAAATAAACTAAATGACACACCGGTCATTAATCCCCTCGACTTCAAATGAAAGCATAGCGAATACAGTGACGCAATTCGATGCCACAAGTCGACCAATAAACGACAACCCATTTACTGCATGATTCGACAAATCACCACAATGATCAACATGAATAGAGGGTAATGATAAGACAAGTTCCAAAACTAACGTCTTGAAGGAGGCACATGCATCGCAAGTGGCCATAAATTACACCGTTCCGGTTAAGTTAATTCAATTAACGCCCTACAACAAGTGATCGGGTCGTGAAAGTTGACAGGCCCGACTTCTGTTCTTGCAATGCCATTTCAAAAGATATCGATTAAAATTATCCAATTTGAGTAAAGGCGAGCTAGTGGAGAAGGCTTACCGAGCACCATGTAAGGAACATCAACAATTCCCACAACACCTCGGCACATCATGCTGGAATCCTGTTGAGGTCCAATCCGCTGGTACATTTTGATCAGACGGGAGCAATTGTACACGAACATCCCATCACAGGCCCGGTTAACAACGTTCATGCCAAAATAAAAAGTCAACGTTTTAGGATCCTTAAGCGCCTTTTGTTTCCGAGCCACTGTATTTTGCTTCATTACAACGAGACTTCGCATTTCCGCAGCAGCGTTGCTCAAACGGCGAATTAATTTCTAAAACAAAGCTAATTGGGTCAGAAGGGGACTGTTTTATCGAGGACATTGTCCAGTCTCCATCGACACGCTTGCATCATTCCCCCCTTTGGTCCTATTTCACCAACCACTAAAAACAATTACAGAATATCGCATCACGACCAAATCCACCCAGGTTCCAGCTCAACTCTAATCGTAACCAAAATGTACTAATTCTCATTGGACCTTTCACTAGTGACTTACAAAGACACATCCAAGGGACAGCGTCTTCAAGGCAGCTAAACATTAGTACTTTGACAGATACCAATTTCCAGTGTGTTTGATCCCTTGGAATACAGGACATCTGCCACACCAGAGTATTCTCGACAATGTACCCTTTGCGTGACTATACCTCTAGCGGATGGACCTCGCCTAGGCAGCTGCCAAATGATTAGCATCAGCAACCGATTAAGGGAATTGTGAATTAGTTTATCAACCATCGGTCTTTCAGAAACAATCCCAAATTCATCTGCATTGAGCTCCACATAAGCTGTGTGTACAGACTATTAGAGGAATTCTACCACGTCAAGAAATCCGGTAACTGCACCGACGGAATCACGTGTTCGACTAGATCATGCTCCAAGAAACACCTAGACGCTAATAACTAATAGCTAGGAATGTATGCTCAACTGCACACATACAAGGTGTTCGGGATCCCTTGAGTTCGCGTACCGAAGTTCGCAGTCGCGTGCCTTGCTTTCAGCTTCCTTGGCGCGCAATTCAGCTGCAAAAGATAAAGATGTGCAGATCTAATTATTCCAACGATATTAAGGATAAAAAAGGAACGTTTCAAAGAACGCCTTATTTAAAGACAGCAATGGTCAAAAAACGAAGCAGCCAATTCTGAACGTAGTTGACGTCACATTAACAAACAAACACAAAATCTACATTTGAAACATTGTTTTTGAAGCAATAGCCATTTGCAAAATACGACCCTAAGCTGCAAATGTTTCAATTGCAATTGGCACCATGTGTCGTTTTTAATATAACTTTCGACGTAGCTACCATCAAATCAACAACAGGAACCTCATTAAGAGATTATAAACATTTCATTATAACAAAAGGCTTAGAACAAATAACAGGCGACAATGCTTGGGTCCCGAAATAACTATCTGACGCTTTACGCAAGAGCATGAGAAACCCTAAAAAGTATCAGTGGCACATGTTGCATTTGTATGGAAGCACCATAAAAATCCCGCGGAAATTACGCCTGAAAAGCTTAATTTCATTTGCCTTACTTCCTACAATTCGGTTTACACGAGAATTTCCTGGTTATCTAGTATCTGATGGATCGAAGTCCACTTTCGCGCATTTTTTGAGACCACCTGATTATTATTACTTAGGGAAAATAAGGCAACCAAGCAGAGGAATGGTGTTTACATGACTCGTGAACATATGAGCATTCTAGGCAAAACCAAATTTACGATTACATTCACAGCGTGCCTGTATTACTTTCAATGAGAGACAATAATACATAATAATTACTTTAGGATAATACACAGTTTCACTCAGGTTGGTAAAATACGACACATGATGTAGCCACGTAGAACAAATTGCTCTCATGATTTGAAGCTACATAAACCATGCCAAGTTCAAATACGATGATTCGAAAAAGGGGCGCTTGGGAAAACAAGTGTAGTCATGATTATTTTCGCCAAACTCATCTTTAATTTTTTATTTGTTAAACACAATTGAAACGCATAAATTTTCCATAAAATCCATGCGGGACTATAGAATTCGGCAACATACGCAAATGAGCATAGGCATAGATGTTTACGATGAAAATATAAAACTGAACATCCTGTGGAAGAAAGCAATGTAAGAGTTGCTTACCAACTTTGACGTCGTTTTTGGATTTGCGAGGTCGCGTTCGGCCCGTGTGCGGAACGTTTTGCTGGCAAAATTGTACCGCTTCACGGCGTAAAGAGTATCAAGAAGTCGTTTCGTTTGGACTTTTCTGCACTGAATATGCACCTTCATCCTTGGATCTGCATAAAGGATCGACACATAAGCTCGGAGACTACGTTTCTCTGGGGGGAGCCTACAAAAAAGCCAACAGTTTTGAAGGACAACTCCAACAAAGTATCCTAACCAACGGCATACTTACTGAATATCTGCGTGAGGTTCCATTAGATCACGCCTATTTATAAACTTTTACATATCTCTGTTCCCGGGTGGTCGCAATTATTCGTCGCCGGCCAAACCAACGCAATGAAACACAGGATTAGCTCAAACACATCGCTATGTAGTTTACCCGAGTACTAGTATAACGAGGAATCGTACAACAGAACAGGCTTTATTGACCAATCATAAGCCAGAATCACGCGTCAAGCGCCGTCCACCCGAGTCCACGACGCTGGATACGATGCAAATTTCATACCACGCCTAAAATGTGTCTGTCTCTGGTTGGCTGCCTATCTTCCGCACATGCCACTAAAATGTAGAGACAAAGGATTGGTAGAGGCCAGCATGGTCTAATATGTCCGCGCCCGTTTTTTAGCACTGAAGATACACAACAGCTAAGACTAATCTACATTGCAAACTTCTACCAAATAACATGGCTCCTAACCAGGTTGTCGTCGGTATTCCTCGAGAAACTGTC
>UXSR01000982.1:0-13061 GCA_900604375.1 Mesocestoides corti | reverse complement strand
TAGGTGCGTCACAACAAGATTGGTGTCTGCTAGATTGGGCTGTCGTGGTCACCGCAGGTCATAGAATCCGCGCCTAGTGGGTGATGTTTTGTCTTCACCGGATTTTATTTACTATTTCGAGAGTACTCGAGTTATTTGGTTTAGGGACTACAGCTAAAATGTTTTTGAAATATTTTGAATCTAATTGGCCTTGACGTTCTGCATGAAATGAATGCAGTAATTTGTTCGACAGAAAAGAAGCAAGAGGTAAGACAGATCTCAATGAAAATAGATTACGTAGACAAAAATAGACGCATCCTCTTCTGATGAAAGAACAGGTAAGATATACAGCTTCAATTTGATAAACGTTCAGTCAGAGTCCGAAATTTCAATGACCGTTGTCGTGTCCACAGCTGGCGGCGACAGCAATGCCGTGGGCGGAGGCTGGGCAGGCACCGGTCCGCAGGACGGGTCTGAGGGGGAGGGTTCGGGGGGCGGAGGGGAGTGACATTCGAGGTGAGAGGGTGCCAGCGGCTGACGCGCAGCGGGCTGGCTGAGCGCGGAGTCGGTGAAGAAGCGCGGCTGGGCGAAATCAACTCCATCGCAAACCAACGCAGCTGGCAGACCGGGCATATCGGCGTACAAATCTTCGAGCAGCAAATGCAGGTCGAATACGGCTAAATGAAATATATGCGACAGCGTGAGAAAAATAGCCAATAACTCGTTTTTTTTTGTTAAAAAAGACTTCATTTTTACAGTGTCGACAAACTAACATCACTCGCATGATTAACACAAACTGATGGACTAAGTTTTAGTGTTGTAGAAACGATTCGACTGAAGACCTTTGAAAACCAAGACAAGCAGACACTTGGGAAAAAAACGCTATTAGATCCCTGCTGAAAATATTGCGAGCGATAATTCTAGGCAACCGCGACAATCTACAATTGGCATATTCGAGAAACCACCATTGCATTGCAAATGTAAATACTTACACTACTGTGAGCACAATGAAAGAATAGCAAATTACCCCGTTTAACTTTCTCCGCGATTTCCGGATCTGATGGCAAATCGATGCGCTTAATGGGTCCTTTTTGAGTTAGACGAGAGGAGAAAACGGAGAGGAGCTCCTGATTTTTCTTCAGCAAAGCCTCTGGAGGCTCGGGTGTTGAGTCGGCCGAGGTTTGTCCCAGTGCAGCCAAAGTAACACTAGCAAGAGCCTGTTCGACCAGGAGGGCGTGCTCGAGCATTCGCAAACGATCCACCAAGAAGGCAACGATTTCGGCGGAGAACGCGCAACTCTCACGCATCTCCGAAATGAGATCGGCTGATAACAATAAAAATAAGGACTTGCCCAAGTTTAACTGAAAAAACAGATCAGGCAAAAGTTGGCTTCGAGGCACAGTTCGCATGAGCCGGCGGTCTACATTTGTCAGGTTAAATGGGGCGGCTATTAAGTCACCGCGTGCGCACGCCGCTTTCATCGTCTGCCAGCCCCTCGACTGGTTGTCCGCTTCCCCACCCAACCAGATATGACAAACGCCATACTCAAGAACGGCATTTACTGGCATGTTAATAAACGAACACATCAACCTCGCCCTATTGCCTTATTGCAGGCGCACGAGTTCTTTAGTAGCAAAGTCATGACTGTGAAAGACCCCCAACTTGGCCTGCTGACGGGGACGGCGGAATCGTTGGTCCTGGATTTAATGTGGTTAATTTTGGTTTGTTCAGCTAACACACTGTGCATTGATTTGCTCATGTAACTAAATTTGAGAAGCAAGACTAAACTACATGAAGGAGAAAAACCGACTCAGGACCTGCCGTTTCTAATAATTGAACTAAGTGGATCTCAAACAGGCAGACTCCGCAAGATTACATTAAAACGACTAAGCATATGCAAGTAATGATGGATAAACCGAACAAGTAAATTACACTTAGTGTGTTGGCGAATAAGTATTAAAGTAAATTTATTGGGCGCTGACGACATTAACTGGTGGCGTTCGTCCCACATTGCCCGCGTTTCTAATTTCGCACAATAAACTCAATCTACACCACACCTCTCTCGTCTCCACCGTGCCTAATCGTCTCAACAAGTTAAGCAAATCTGAACAGGGGATTTTCGCTGCAACATAGCATCCTAACCACATCGCATAGTTTGTCACTGGGGCAAACAGTGTTTCCTAATGGTTTGCGTAAGGATAGATTAAGACTGGCTTTAAACAACACTTCAATTATGGAAGCGTAAGAAAATCGTTAGACTGGCAACTACCGACTCACCATCTGACTTTTGCCTAACAAAGGGATCGGCTTTCTCAGGCGGTAGAATACGTTCGGCCAGACCGAGGAGAACCATGCTGAATCTTTTGTCCGCAAGAATTTCCATGAAAGCCGCGTAGCCATGCGCATGGATGCCGGCGAGGAGCCAAAAGTCATGGCGGTAGTGCCACTTACGCAGGATCACACTGAAAAGACGATGCTTACCGGTTTGGGGTGATGTCGACTCAGTCTGGACCTGAGCGAATCGAGTCTCTAATTCGGCCATCTCTTGTTTCCAAACAAGAGATAGCATCGTCAAGCCGCCCTCATGAATGGCGAAGCGAAACCTACTGTCAGTCGTCTAAAAGGACAGAGTAGGGAGACTCAATTAAAGCTATGCGCGGATTAATTGCTGCCTCACAGAACGCAAAAGTTTTCCCTGGGAGTGAGTCCTACTCTTCTATGAGAGACAAAAATGCGACCTAGACCTACCTTCTTGTAGCGACGGGGAACGGCGTTGTAGTCTTCAAACTGAATCACCTTGGCTCTGATGAGAGCTATCATGGCGATTCGAGAGAGCACCATGATGCCAGATACACCCTCCGTCGGAAGACCATCAGACCACCTGGGGGGAAATTTAGGCTGGCTACAAAGTGGCAGGCAAAACAGATCGACCATCTCGGCCATTTCAGTGCAGGAGTCAAGGAAATGCCAGTAGACTGGGAAATAGAGGGTCCCAATAAAGTTTTCTCAATAATCCCCATTCTGGAGTTTGGGTTACTTGGTTCGTCTCCTAGTCTCGCCCATGCTAAGTCAAGTAACCATGTTCCAAAAATGATAACAAAAAACTCAATCTTTACGGTGTCATAGAAGCCATATGCTGAGCGCCTGAATTACTGGAACGGTTGACGGTGAAAATAGATGACTAAACTGTCCAGCTTACCTAAGGGTCTCTGTGTCAAGTACCTTCGGGTCTTCATATAGATGGCGCATAAAAAGATTCGTGTAGGCGAATAAACTGAGCGGAGGTTTCGACCTAAGACTGAAGGGAAGCCACTCCGGTGGGGGTAGGATTCCCATTGGAGGAAGTCCGTACCTAAAACATGCAAACAGAGGATTTGTAAATTCAGACAATAACCCGCGAGGTGCTAGTGATAAATAGCACACCGTGGGGTGGTAGTAACGGATTCGAGGAGTGCGGTTCCGGGCGATGACAAACACACACACACACAGGCAAAAGCATCAAGGCGCAGAAGATAGTCCACCCGAAAATCAGTAAAGTAAGTGAATTATTTGATGACCGTGACGTTAAGGTTTACAAAACAGAGCCGTCCAAATTCGGATTCGCAGTGTGGCCGCCTTCAGTCTGCACTGTGTCATTACGGCAAGAATGAGATCTGGAGTCATGCGTTGTTGACAGAGTGCTTACAGAGCCATAAACTCAAAAAGAACTTTCCTTGAGAGCATACGGGTAAAAGGTACATGCACGAACACATGAAATTTCAAGTGAAATCGAGCGGAATATTGCCGAAGCAATTCAACAACTGGTGTTAAATCAAGAAATGGCTTAAGAGCTGTTTAACCTGAGTAGATGATGTATCAGGTAAGACATATTGAAGCCAACAATTAGCACCACGTGTGTGTGTGAAATTAACAAAACTGAGTGAAATAGTCGAAGGCTAAAAGCCACTAACGGTAGCTCACAGTAGGCAGGTAGTGCAACCACCTCACACGGTGCCAAACAACCGACCATTGAGCTTTGATGCCAAATCATACACATATTTTTAATCACTTTTTACAGCAAAATAATGTGGAGAAATTGACACTCAAGGGGCAAAGATGCTTAGGAATAAGTCAATCCTCTTGATCATACTACTTTTTGATATACATAACCCATCAACGTGGGGTTTTATTAGTGAAAAAAACTACTCTGACTGACCTTACCACTAATGACAGCTCAGAGAGACCTTGGTTATTATAAAGGGCAATCGAATTCGCACATTGTTCCTTGAGCTCTGTAACTGTACAAACCGAATGTCACCGTCCCAAAGACAACTTGATTCATAAGGACTCACGTTTCTGACTTTTTCATCTATTCGGCGTTTATTGACAATATCTCAAAGATAGCACCAACAGTAAAAAGCTCTTTGCACGAGGCCATGTGCCTGCACAACTGCCGGAGGAGGCCGCCGACGAGCCAGACAAAAGGTCTGAGTACTTGGGCTCGGGGCTTTGCCTCTGTACGCTGGTGCAACGCACCACAAGAGAGAGGAGAATTAAGTAATCATGGCAGTCTGAAAACCTTGGATTAAATTTGCCCGGAGCCTACAAATTCGCAGTTGCATACTAACAAGTAGACTATGAATCCAAACGCTCACCGCATAACAGATTCAAGAAACACCTGGCGATCATGGGCATCGAAACCATAGACCGTCATTTTGCCGTCTTCACTGAACACCACGTCTTCAGATAACTGAGCAGAAAAGTCCTTCCAAGTGGCGTAGATTGAGTGGGAGTCGGTACGCCAATTGATTTGACGATACAATTCCGCCAACTGAAGTTCGTCAAGGGTTGGAAGTGCTCGCTGCAAGTGTTCATCGTCGTTAGTCGTAAACAGTTGCTTCCGTTTCTTCCCCTAAAACACACACACACACACACACACGAATATTGCTTGAAGCGATGGGGGGCAGGATGAATTGGGATTCGAAGCGGCCGATTCGCCGGTGATGCAAGATCTACTACTCCAAAATAACACAAATAGGCCCGTGATATTCCCCCAACACTCAGTTCACCATGAGGCACGCACGTAAAGGGAGTGAGTCAAGTAAAACCACTGCGCATAAGCACCAGAGGTTTACATTAAATTGTGCACATTAAATTGTAGCAAAAAGACGGTAAGTTGCTTTAATAATGCAATGCACAAACCTTATTTTGGTTTCTAGTGGGAGCAGACGAGTTGCCCTGCTCGCCCATGTGAGAACCCCTCATCCAGGTTTCAACATCCTCAACATTGTCGACTTCATCAGAGGACTCCTCTGTATCAGGGCAGAAATCGTTATCACTGTCCTCGACGCGACGAAAACGCCTACTTATTCTTTGACGTCTAGTCTCACTCTCTTCATCGTCCACTTGTGATACATTATGGAAGGTGGAAAGACAGGCAGCCGTAGGCCGTGGCCTGCGACAACTTTTCCGACGTTGAACCAGGCCGTAGGCATCACCGTTCTCCTCAACTACCTCTGGCTTCGTCCGCGTTCCCGACGTAGAAAAAAGCCTACGAGACAGGTTAAATCGTGACTACCTGAAATTCGTGTTTTAAAAATAGTTGTCTGGACTAGGTCGGATTTTTGCTACGCTACATTTCACAGGGATTACACTAAAACTTTAACTGTTTCTATCAATTGTGATTGGTGACAAAAGGCCTCGATAATTCAAAAAAGAGTGGAGTGTGGCGAATTAGACTGAAACCTGCATGAACTATTCTTGTTTCTCATGCTGATGGCTCCAATTCAATGTTTTATGGAGAAATTTCTGGTACACAGTCCGGATTTGATTGAATACAAGCGTAGAGGCAACACATACTCACATTTCGGAGCGGCCGAGACAACCGCCCTTCAGCTATACTCCTACTTAAATGAAGTAAATAAACCCGTGTAAAACTTACAATGAACGAGTTCCAGCAACAAGGCTCACAAATTCCACTTCGGCGTCGGCACCACAGCCCGCATCATCCCCATTGGTCGAGGGACTCCCGTGGTGATCGGAGTCGTCCGAGTCTTCGATAACGACCATACTGGCATCTGTGAAACAGTTCTCCATGCTACGACAAACACCTGACCTGCGTTGCTGAGCCTCCTGTGACATCAAGCGTTCGTGCCGCCTTTTTAGTAAGGAGTCCCAGAATTGGCTGATCTCATTCGGATCTACCTGAAGTACAAAAAATGCAAGTTTAAGAAGACAAATTTAGTTTGTTTGGAGTTCACACTTGTCGCACAGCACACACCTGCAGTGGACTGTCAGCGATCGCGCGTGAGTAAAGTCTGTTTACTGACCTGATGGTGTCAGTGACTCTTCACTATTTTATTAGTTACTGTAATCAGTTGTCTGCCATCCGGTCAGCCATCAGCACACGGACACACTTGGCTGGCGCGACGCCAGTAAGCCGTCGCATTCGATGTCGCCTGGCTTGTCTCAGGGACTGTTAACTAGCGGTCCGTAAGGTAGTGCTTAGCAAGCCATTATACACCCACCCCCATGTCTGGTTGTCTTTCAACCAATTTATGCCATCAAGACACAAGTTGAGATATCAATAAGGAATAAACATTTTTGGTTGCAAGTACATTGTACGAGGCACACTTGTAAGGGTGATAACTCAAATGAAATGCGCAGAAATGTACGTAAACCGAATTTACTCTTTCCTCATCTGTAAACACTACACTAACATCCGGTTTATCGGCTGGTTGGGACGCTGTGGTGGCGATTTTATCAGTCCCATTTACAGTCAGGTTTTCCTGACACTCTGCGAAATGCGCCGAATTGAATGCGCTCAGGTATTCGTCAACAGCACCCACTGACTCGTCAGAGGCCACCACGCGAGTCCGATCAAGAAGGCGAGCCAGTGCTTCATCGTCGTAAACAATAGACTGGGGTCGTGGTTGTTGTTTAGGAGCATCTAAAAATGACAATATGAAGTTGAATGAGCACCATTATACATTTAAATAAAAAATTATCGTGACGGAACAAGTGACAAACCCACAGCTATCAAACATGACCTGTTGGACCTGCCTCAGCAACCTAGGTGATGAAGCCATACACCGCATGCTGAACGATTAAGACTCCCCGATGTGAAACCATCGGTTGTTCAAAAATCCAACCGCAACACCAACTAAGGGTCAGACGCACAAGCAATCAAAGAATAAAACATTGCACGACCTTCAATGAGCAGGATTAGGCAGGAGTTCGCATGGGACAGACGATGCTCCTGGTGTACTACGTTCCTCTTAAGCAACAATATCTTTACAGCTACACCATTATTTAACTGCGCATATCGCCAAAGAACATTTTAGATCTCTACAGAAGAATGTAAAAGCTCTACAAAGAGATAAAGTTTGCAAAAAGCGACTGGCATTACACATGAAAAGGATCAAATTCACGCAATTGACATGAACTATTTACAATTCCTCAGACTAACCAGTGTCTTCATGGTCGGACTGTGAAATTTGACCAGCTGTACTACTCATTTGATCCACTCCACTTTCAACTTGCTTAACCGCTTTATCACCCTCCTCCTCCTCATCATCACCGTCCCCCGCAAAAAGAACTTCCAGGCCGGTTTTGAGAATATTGTGTGCCTCACTGTGAGACAAACGCAAAAGATTCGACATCTTCTTGCTGCCGTCGCCCTTCCGATCATCATCGATCACCACCTTTGTCAGAGCAAGCTTCTTGTGAGCCACTTGGAGGATACGCTCCTCCACGGTGTCACGCATTATCAGACGGTAGATGAAGACGTGCCTCGATTGACCAATACGGTGGGCGCGCGCCAAAGCCTGGAGGTCACGGTGTGGGTTCCAGTCAGAATCAAAGAGAATCACCTAGAAAGTCGACAAAATATGCTACTTCAAAGACACAAGTAAGAACTCATTCAAAACATTCTACATTGATCGGAACTGACCGTATCAGCAGAAGCGAGATTAATGCCTTCGCAACCAGCTCGGGTTGAGAGGAGGAACACAAACGGAGTAGCATTGTGGGCATTGAATCGATCAATTGCGGTCTGCCGCAGGGTGCCTCTGATTGAGCCATCAATGCGCTCAAAACTAAACCTACAGAAGATAAGAAGGACGTGCACAACATGTTAGGCTGGTTTTTTTTTGCATGAAAAAAAATTTACCCCTCGTTACGCAGTGCTATTTCAATCAGATCGAGCATCCCAATAAAGTGAGAGAAAATGAGCACCCGATGACCGTCCTCTTTCAAGCGCGGCAGCATTCGCATGACAAGATCGAGTTTTGCACTGGCCTCAACCAGCTTCCGGGGTTCGTAAATCCCTCCGCTGAGCCGTGGAGCCACTTCATCTCCCGCAGGCATCAGGTAGGGATGGTTGCAAATCTTCTGCAGGTGCAGCAAAGTGTTCATCAGATTGCGCGTACGAAGCTGTTCGTAGTTTTTAGTGAGAACCAGTTTGTAGATGCGTCTGTAACGATAAAAGCACAGAACTGCCCTAATGCTAAGAGTAAATGAAACAGTGAAAACAGGCTTTACAGACCGCAAAAATCAATAACTGAGGACTTAATGAAATCAAAGTACTCTGTCGCAGGAAAACACTAGACATTACTTTATTTTCCAGAACCGTAAACCATTCTCTTAAATTCAGTGACATAAATATATGTAGGGAGAACACGATAAGCAGAAGTAGTGCAAAACCCTCTGGTGGCATTGCTTCCTACGCTGAAATAGAGTAAATTGATAGCAGTGCTGTTTAGTGGCCCATAAGCAGAACGCCCTACGTAAATAAAGGAGCATTAGCTTCTGTTTGAAATCGCTATAGACGTTGACGCCTCTTAAAACATTTCCTAGGAAATGACCCATTAAATATGAATGACAAGTAGCGGAACAAATTTGGTCAATTCAATTCACTTCCGCCTTTCTCGTATTTTTCCCACCTACTACTTAGTGTTTGTTGCTTCGTATTGTTACGAGTTGGCTTTGTAGTGTACACCAGGTAATAGGGTTTTTCATTTTATCGATGGATTTCGAGGATAAGACTGCACGCATAGGTAAAGAGGTAAATTAAACATAGTGATGGAACGTTGAAGGCTCATAAAACTGACAAGCTCAGTTGAATTTTAGCTATATTCTACTGTTGGCAATCGGCTCAACTGCGTGAGACAAGCCCAAGATAGCCTGCAGATGTTCTTGAGTTCAACCAATTAATTTGTGTCTGCAACACACGCACTGAAGTTTGTTCCGTGAATCGAATGTCTAGCCTTCTTGCGTACACGGACGCGCCTTGTCACACAAAATAACGTCGGTTGAGCCCGACGCTGTCGACGTAGACCACCGGCCTCGGTGCGATTTGAGAGCCCCGCAGGGGCCCTTGCACTGTTTGAAGCATTCGTGAGAACTCTTGTGAGCGTAAGAATAACCCATGACTGCGTTTTACCTTGTACACCTTACACCAAACTGACCACGGACATATTTCGATTACCACGTCCAAGGAAATGTCAACTCCTAACGGATTTGGCTGAAACATACTTTTGCAGATGAGTCAAACTAAGAGGAACGACGGTTTCAGTCTTTTTGGGCAGATCTTTGATGACATCCCTTTTCATTCGACGTAGGAGGTGCCCTTTGAGAATGTTGTGCAGATGACCCATACGCTCCTCTCTGGTCATTGTAGCCCACTGTCCATTTAGATTGTGGAAGTCACTAAAGGAACAAATTTCCCAATGAACTGGAACGTGCGGAATTGCGACAAAGGATAGGTGTTGTGTAACTGAAAAATTTTGCCAAACACTTTGTTGCACAGGGCCAACTTGCAAATACCTAGCCCTGAATGCAAAACAACGCCGTCAACACCCAATACATAAAAAGTACCCTCTGGTTACGATCTTATAAAGACCATCCACAGACGCTCATAAAAAAAAATATTTTTCTTTGTCAGCGATACTGTAACGTTTCGCAAATCTACATGAAATCTAGCATGCCGAACGGTCTTATTTACAGCGGTTACCCATGAAGTCGCCGGTGGCAACACCCAGCCTACTTTGAAAATTACATGCTGCGTACGCACAATATCGAAACCAGACGAAATTTGAGAAGTGCACTAACCTAAGGCTGCTTCACATCTAAAAAATCATGGAAACGAACATCGAGCAAAGGCCTGACACTAGACGTACTTGAATTTTATGGGGTCCAGGAAATGGAGAAGATGCACCAGTTCATCGAGGTTGTTCTGTAGTGGTGTGCCCGTGAGAAGAATCTTGAATTCCACATTATAAGACGACAAATCCCGAAAAAGCTAGCAAATGGTAATGAGTGGTAGAGAATTAGGATTTTCTCACGTTTTAAAAAGTGTCATGGAATTGTTTGAGGCTTTTGTAGCGTTTACATCACCAGGGTGAACATTAAAAACACATTCGTAGCGCAGCTCTACCAACGTCACAAGCACATCAAAAGAACTAGGCATGAGATTCGGACCACTTGAGAAACGCCGGTTGCGGCCACTTAGAAATGCAAAGGCACTTGGGCACAATAAGGTCGCGAAATTGCGTCATACCGGACTTGTCAATGAGAAATTTTATTCATTAACAGGACGTGTGTTAGGTAACGTAAATAGCAAACTTGAGCTCATTAACAATGATAGAGTAACCTTGAGCGATTAGAATTATTAAAGGACGCAAAAATTGAACCGGATTTGGAGAAGTAACCCCTTGCTACCTTGTTCATAGACACAAAACACCATTTACAAGGGCGACTAAATCGATCGCAATTTATGATCTAAGGCTCCTAATAAAAGCAGTGACTAAAATAATAAGTGTGCATCTAAACGAGTTTAGGAAATCAGACTTTTGAATCGCTTAGGCCACTTCCATTTGATAGCCACTCTAATTGGAGAACATATTGTGGAGCATTTGTAATGACAGATTGGCAAAGAGGCTATGACGGTTAATTCGAGATCTATTTTCCCAAAAACGACACTGTCCTTTAGGCTTGACCTGCAAGTCGCTAATGGTTACGCGGCTTGCTTTTTCAACTTACACGTGATTGTTTGTTCTTCAAACGGTGGGCCTCGTCAACGATAAGAGTTTGCCAGTGAAAAGAACACAGGGTCGCTCGTTCCAAAGAGACCATTTCGTAGCTGGTGATCATGGCGTGAAAGGCGGGGATATTGGAGGATTTATTCAGGTAGAGGCAGTACTCACTAAAAAGCAGCACGTTAGGCACTGAAAAGCATGACACAAGCGACGCCAGAGACACGATTCCACAATTTCCGAACCTCGAACGAGCAGCACACACGTGACAACGTACGGTGTGTAGCCAGTCAGGTAGGAAGTTTATCTGTAGTGTAACAGGTAGCGACCTAATTTCAAGTAGGATAAGCTGAGTAATAAGCCAGAAACAAAAAAGACTATACAGTGAATTTACACATAAATACGTCAAAATCACGAGTGCAAGCTGTGCTGACCGCAGCAGTCCCACGAATTGGAAAAGAACTCCGTGATAACAGCTTAGTAAGGAACCACACTAATCAAAGTGGACAGAACTAACTTGATCATTGAACGATTTTGTCGGTCACCAGTGTACAAAATCACTTGCATCTCGGGAGCCCAAAAGGAGAACTCGCGTTTCCAATTCGTTGTTGTGGAGAGAGGACCCACAATAAGGAAAGGGCCAGGAAGTTTGTCCTGCGTGAATAAAATCCATGTGACTAGAGCTAGTCGCAGCAAAGGCAAGAGATGTCATAACACAAACACCATAGGCACAGAAATCAACAAAAATATTCGAACCGTGAAAAATTAAGCAACAAAAAGTATTCAAATCAAATATTTGGAGGTTACTAAGTCTGGTAAATATGTCTTGATTCAGTTGATCATAATGGTGGTGAACCACATTGTACAACACACAATTCGATCGGAGTGGTAAAGATTTCATACGCCGTTGGGCAAAGACCCGTAGTAGCAATTAGCTGGAGAAGGCCAATATTAAGACGTGTGGTAACCAAATTTTACTATTATTAATCTCGATCAACTTAAACCCTAGAGGGAAATAGGGCTGCTGATTTAGGATGTGGTGTCCTGTCAGAGGGCAAAAGGATCCGACTGATTGAAAGGCGAAAAGGACTTACCTCTTTCAACAAAGCATATAGCATAGCGACGACTTGCACGGTCTTTCCTAAGCCCATCTCGTCAGCGAGAATCGCGTTGGTGCGCTGATAAAAGGAGTGCCGCAACCACCTAACACCCTCCAGTTGGTAAGGATGCAGTTTGCCGCCTTCCCATGCAGATAAGTAACTAGGCTGACCACCAGTCCAGTTTTTCTTAAAAATATTAACAACCAGACACTCTCGCTTAGAAACGTTACATGGTAGGGCCGTAAAAATACCTTTCAAAGACAAAATAGTGAAAGAAGGTGCTGATGCATGCAGCACCAAAACAGTCCCCAAGTCAGTTCACACATACACTAACAACAATGAGCTTGATATTTATAATCCAGTGTACAAACCAGCGTTCACACTCAACTGCTGCGATGGAATTAGTTAGAGTTCCAGACGCTCGTGTCTCAAAAAAGAGTAACCCACCCACAGGTAACTTTGACAAAAGCCCTACAACGAGCGCTTAACAACCATTAATCGGCCGCTTTCTGAATCCAAGCGAAACAACAAAGCGGACATGTAATTTGTGCGTCGGAAGAAGACTTAGATTCATCTCAGCAATAAGCATCAATAGACTTTTGAACTTGTCTAAGTGGCTGAAATACGTGCCTTGGTTACAAGTCAGTGATTAGTCTCATTAAAAAGAAAAAAAAGAGTTTTAATTTTTTCAGTCCAGAAAAAAACAAATATGGCTAAAATCACAAGGAACTCAAATTCAGGGCTATAAAATTGAAAGATACAAGGAAATGCTAAGGGTTATCAAACAACGAATTGGGGAAGACGTAAAATTAGTTATTTTAATGCGTGTTCATCACTCAATAAGGCAGTTTACTGAAAAGAGCAGACCAAACTGAGGCCTTTTTAGTCGAATAGTCGTGCACGAGTTTAGGGCCAATTAGGTGGCTGCACGAGAGTGGCAGCTTGTTGACGTAAAGAGGAACCCGGCGAT
>UXSR01000981.1:0-13149 GCA_900604375.1 Mesocestoides corti | reverse complement strand
GTTGAAGGAAATGATCACTGTACCTGGATCCTGGCTTCCTGTAGTTTTGTCATTTTGGCAAGCTCTTCACGACAGTAAATATCCGGGTAGTGTGACTTGCGGAATGCGGACTCCAGTTCATCGAGTTGTTCTTGACTAAATGTTGTTCTGTGTCGCCTACGTGTTGGTGTGGAACAAATGATAGACGTAGCTGCCTGTGTGCTTGAGGGCTGTGGAAACTGTTGCATTGTCGCGGATGGTTGCGATGATCGTTGCGGTTCGACAATTGTGGGTGTGGTCGGCAGAGAGGACGATGTAATCGATGTGTTAGAACTGGAAGCAGTCGAAAGTGAGGTGTCAAGGCAACTTTCGGACCGACTGAGTGTCAACAGACTGCCCGAGGAGAAGACCAGTGGGGGCGAAGTGGTGGAACTGACAGCGGCAGCGGAGGTGCCCGTCGCGGTGAAATCGACTGGAGCGCTGGGGAGACTGAGAATGGAAGCGATGGAGGTGGAGGTTTTGTGAGTTTGTTGCAAAGTCACTGCTGTGACAGGCTTGTCTGTAGGCGAAGTCTGCAGGAGTCCCGGAACTGGTGAAACGTTTTCTTCTACACAATTTAAAAGAAGGTATTTTTTATCTATTAAAAAATGTTCTTGTGGGACACTTTCTCAGATTTAAGTTCCTGCTTCTCACTGAATAAGAATTTAAACGAATTGTTGAACGAACCTCTTCTAAAGGCTACTCAAAGCATGAGCAGGTGGTTTCTTTTAAACGATAATCAAAAGTCGACTAGGAAATTCCATCGTGATTCCTAAACATTTTGCAGATGAATAAATACCCTAAATTTCTTGTTTCTTATTACTATAAAATTTCTTTCCTGCCTTTTCAAGGGTTCCCGGTTTGATAATTTGATTAAATGTCTGCTGCAAACTTATTCTTCATAATCCCTGAATTGCCTTTGTGTGCCTCAAATTGCACATTCACTAAGTCTGCAAAGAAAGCCTAATTCAAGGTAAAAGTCTGATAATTTTCGAGCAAAAACAATAGGTAATTCACCCTATTGTATTGACTACTCTTTGACGTTTATTTCTCACCACGGTGTTGCATTATTACGTGAAATTTAATGGAAGGCATTTTGAAAGGACTGGCGTAGCACAAGCGCAATAATTTCACGAAACACCTGGATGCGAGGAAGACGTTCCACGGTGATCCATCACTCACGCTGTCAATGCCTGAAGCTGGCAGCTTTGGCTTCCATTTTCCACCTCGCTATCGGCATGCACAATATTCGCACGACATATCAATATTTTATTTAAAGTTACTTTACTGTCCTCCGTGTGTTTAGGCCCGAACCTAACGGCACTGTTTGGCTGAATCAATGTAATAACCAGTCCTCTAAGTAGAGGACTGGTGGGTACCACAAAGTAGTACTCCGTACTTCACGAAAATTATGGAATTTTGAGCAAACTAAAAATAGCCACTGAACATTGCATGAGTGAAATCAAATTTTGTCTCACTTATGGACATTTCATGCTTAAAAACCTATTTTGATCACACATTGGACAAACTTTTATGACGTGCATATTGCTTTTGTTGCCCAGCCTCCCTGGATGCGTCCTCGAAGCGAATTTGGATTCCACTCGAACTCATTTTAACAACACAGAGCCCGTCACTATAATAAGATTTTTTCTTGGAACTAATGAGCCTTCAAATTGACATCACGGAAAATTCATCCAGCCCAATTATACACACTAGTAACGAAAATGTCGTGTCACTGTTAGCCAAATGCGACGAAGATTCGCCCGACTGACAGCAAATAAGTCAGATAAAGTTACATTTTCTCTAAAGCGTAATTACACTTTACGAGCCAAATACAAATCATAATACAATGCTTTTTAGAGTTAATTTTTGCTTACGAATTATTGCCAGGAGGTAATATATACTGAAGTTGTGCTAACTGAAGAAAGGGTTAGGTTATGGACTAATGCATCTCCGTTGTGATGTTCACGCGAAAAGGAATTGATGTTGTTACTAAGAAGCGTGGCTTCTTAGTGTAAATCTCCACCCAATATCTACTGCTATAAGTGAATCACACACTAGAACTGCTTTGTTGATCTGACAAGCGTTACCCGCATCGACTGGTTAGGTGGCTAAGCGATGAGCTCGTTGAATGCAGAGTCATTTGTGTTTTACTTTTGTAGGTGTGTGCTGAGGCTTTTGCTGAGGCTGTTTGCGCTAATAAAGTGGTGGTATTCCAAAAATGCCCTCCATTATCGCGAATGGGTCTGCTTTGTTCGATTGATGCCTTGTTTGGAGGTGAAAGTAATTCATTAAACGTCACATTGGATACTGTTGGGGAGAGCATGTAAAGAGAGGAGGGTGGTAACTTGGAGGTTTAAGTTCGGGTGGAAAGTCGTGGTCTACAGTTGAAAAAAGTTGTTATTCGTAAATGAGATTGTGCTGTAAAAAATTGTTTTTCGATGAGGAAATGCATCCGTGATATGAGGTGTAAGGATTTCTCTGTGTCATCAACAAAATACTAAACAACCCATTCGACTTAACAAGTAGCAATCAGAAAAGTTAATATTTTTCAACGATCGAGATAGATGATGTGCAACATGATTCAAAAAACCAAAAAAAATTGACAAACTTGACAGGTGATGGAGCACGGGAGCGCAAGTGAGTTTGGATCACAGAATCAGAAATCAAGAGCACTAAATCTGTCTAGTTAAAAGTGAGCATGCCGAAGGGTATTTCTGGCTCTTATTCGTCGGTGTGTGTACGTGCATATGCAAGCATATTTGTGAGAGAATTGCAGGCAGCGGAGCCAGGACCGACTCAGTTGTCATGGCTATCAGTCGAGTTCAAACAAGTGTGCACACCCTATGAGTGGAGCAAGAATTTGGAATGACAAGTACTGAGGAAGGCTGCAGCAGCATTCTCAGTTTGTGTACACTTGACTTCATTGAAATTTAGAAATACGTCATTAATACTAGAACATGACCATTGGTGAAATTTCAAACGCGGAAATGCCAGTCTAGAAAATCCGGATGATGGCATGCGATGATTTGACAACACACTTTGTCCCTCAAATGTATCAGTTTACGGTCAGGGTGTGCAGTAATCCATTTAACCGTGGAAAAATGTTGCGGAAAGTCACGTTCTAACAGCAAACTTGGACCTAACTTTCACACATTGTCAATACTTGGGATTAGTGATGCCCCTCTAATTGACAACTTCTAATGCTTGGTAACCGTAGTGGAGTGGATGCATGTCTTCATTCAACTTAGTCCTAAAAACTTGTGTTAAAAGCTTTAGCATTCACTGGTAGGTCTAGTTAGTTGCTATCATTGGAACACAGATTAGAGGCAGCCCCGTCAGAAAGACGGAATGCCCTCGGGACCTGCCTCTGCCTCACTGTTCTTAATGGACCCAAAGTCGCTCATCGCCAAAACCAACACTTGTCTTCGCCAAATTAAAACCAGCTCTGTACTAGAATCCAAAGTTAGGCCCAATCCAAGAACAAAGCACAGAATTTTGCAGAGGCCTCAATTTGCGACGACTAAAGGTGATTTTTTAAAAATAAAGTCTACCTAATTCTAAATGTTGCCTTGTAGTATCTACTCGAGACGCATAAGTGAATCGTTTTAGTAATAACAGCACACCTTTATGTAGAATAACATGCAGGTGAAATCCTAAAGGTAGTCCGCTAAGTGGTAACATACACCCATTTCCATAAGTCCAATTTATAAACACAATTTCTCAATAATTTCCTTGGTATATGTTTTTGTTAGATAAAATTCGGATACATAGAAAAGAACCCTTTTTTACTTGCCTGACATTGAGTGCGGTCTTCGTGGGTTGGTTCCAACATCTTTTGAATTAATTTGCGTTGGGATCATGGAAGGGTTGTCTGTCAAATCCTCACTTCCAACGTTTGGGAACTGTGTGCTTGTGGAAATTAGCTGTTCAGAGGGCACGATATAAACCGTGCTTGTAGTCCCCTGGGCTCCTCCAACTACCGGTACCTTACCCGTTTCAAATGGGGTCATATGTTGGTACGGATTGGATACTGTTAATAACTCCGCTGTAGTAGTGTCAGCTAGTGACATTGTTCTATTCATCGGCGGTCTGTACGTGTTACTGAACTGGACCGAATGTCCTTAACACGTCACACCGGGCTTGGAGACAATTATGCGAATTAAATTCCGCCTGTGACATTAGCAGGGTTCAAATTTGGGGCTACCCAAGACGCGAATAGTTGATTGGCCTGTGCAGTCCGCGTTTTACTGGCTGCCCCATGAGCGCGTGCTCACCTGCTGATCGATACGCTTATCGCTCACTCTTAGGCGTTGATTGGCCCAATTGAGAAATTCTCTCAGGCGAATGGCACGCGAAGCTAGACGCGTGCGTGTAATAATCACGATTTGCTCCATCAAAACAAAATCCGTTGAAAGAGGTGCTTTCCTTGAAGACTCTAGGAGCCGCAGCACAGAGCTCGCCTCGCTTTGTGGCATGCAATTTAAATGCTTCCGCTTTTAAGGCAGTTAGCTAAATCAATTCATTCCATTAAGAGTATTATTGGCGGAAAGTCGGAGTGGTGCTATGTTTCACAGGGAATAAATTTCGAAAATTAAATTACCCCGTTAAGAAAATTTGTCATGTGGTGAGACGTATGGTAGTTTACAGTGTTTTTAAAATCATTAGAAACATGTGTTAGCGATATCATTGGTCGTCGTAGTTTGCTGTCATCAAGTCTTTTGAATCTCCATTTTTCATGTTACGTGGTTCGATGGCATATTCCTTAACACATAATTTTCAAAGTTTACTGTTTTGGTTAAATATCATTGCATTTTCACAGATTTATTCAGTTTTATGTCACATTTAACTGCACTTGATTTTCTACAACTTCTTTAAGGACCTCTGTGATGGTTAGCTGTACCAAATTTGCAACTCTTGTTAGGTCTTTATCCTTGGGACATAAATTAGATATGTGCAGACCACAAAGCTAAATTAAAGTGCATAATATTTTGCTTATACGAGAAATTTACTTAATACAGTGGCAACCAACGGTTTATTGTGGTTCGTGAAAGCGACCAGTGACAACGAAAATTACAATTATCAGCGAGGGTCAGGGCAGCTGAGCGACCTTCCGGTTGGGGTGGTGACCCGCCCGAAAGTTGATTTGCTTAATTTGGGCCACCTAACAAACGCAAATGATAACCCTAGAAAGTAATGTAAAAAAAACTAACTTTAGGGTGAAATGATGTGCCCGAAAACGTTGGATTTATAAGCAGATACCGATTTAACTAAGGATTTCCATTAAGCACTACCTCTTTAGATTAAAAAGTTAATTTATAGTAAATAATTTTGCCCGAGTTTATTGTGGTAACAAAATTTCATGATGTCAACGGTGAAATGTGCAAAATTGTGAAATGTTTATTCATCTGGCACCAGGTTCGTGAATAGCTTGCATAAAAAGCTTAACGTTTCTAATTTAGCAGGAATAATTTTGCTGGCCACATTGTTAAATGGTTTTTCCTTTGCTGGTACTAAATCGAGCAGTGTGACTTGACGGTATAACTTCGCAGATTTTAGCTTAGTTCTGCTAAATGGCAACTTGTTCACTTCAACATTCCTCCACAGTCGCCTTACCGAAACACACTGTGCCGTGTATTTTGCAGAATATAGCTTTTTTTCGCAATTCACCCAGGTTACGAGGATAAGGTGCCCTTGTAAACCATTTTTAGATCTTACAAAGAATGCAAATCTGTTTCTAAGTGACTACCTATGCATAAACCAAAGATCTATAACTTTATATTTATGAAGGTCTATAAAATTGGAAATAATAAAAGCCTCGAGTGGAATCGTTAATCAAACGGTCGTGATAAGTAAAAGCAACTGGATCGATAATCTGCTAGACTAAGTTTTTTTGGATAGTATGGATTGCTGGAGAATCGAAATAGTTTGGCGCCTAGTTGAGTTGTCGTTATGTTTAATCCCAAAAAGGTCATTCAATACGCTTAATCCGTTTAAAAAGGAACATTTTTTAAGCACCACTACGGAGGGCTTATTGTAGAGGAAACACACGGTGAGAATGGGACAGATCAGTGTTGTGTGAGGAGGGCCATGACAACGAACCTGACCTACAGGATGTTGCCCTGGAAATTGTCGTGAAATTTTCTTTAGTACAATTAACCACCTTACTTATTGGGCTGCATTCACGAGTGAGCATGCAGTTAGAATCGTTTGAGTTTTGCCACAAACTGCTATTCAGTCTGCTTGACAATGGCTACTTGAAAAAACAAGACTAACCCCGTGTTTATGTCAATCAAAGCAGCACTAATGTGTTTTTCGTGGACTGTTCCTTGTAGTGACAAGCTCCAGAATGAGGGATCATTTTTTGTGGATTCTGATCGCGTGCGTACACACGCATGTGTGCATGCAAACCGACTACCGTCACGCCTGTTGATGACAGAAGAGGATTGACAGAAATTATGAGCCCTGGCTGGTTATGGCTCATCTTATTCTGAGTTAAGAGCGGCCCGATGCAGGCAATTTGTGAGAAAGTAATGCTAAGCACACTAGTTTATCCAAAACGCAATTTATTCTTGGAGCCAAATTTTGAATCCGAGAGATACTAAGGCACCTGAGTTAGATTTCGGAGCTTCATTTCCGTGGGTTACTTCACAGCACTTTTTTGGATAAAAATAGCTAATTGAACTAACCTATAAATAACTGGGAAAATTCATATGTTTAATTTTAAGTGTCTCACTGACGGCAATGAAAATATGGGGGATATTCTAAGAGATAACTTCCATTATCTTAAAGAAATCAATGTTAATTTCTGTATAATCTAAGGCATGTGTGATATTCATTTACGCAGTCGAGACCACAACCAAATGTCATCGACTAAGTGGAGGTCAAAGATAATCCATCAAGTATTAGTACATTGAATGGTCTGGTAACGATTATTGGCCAATGGAAGTACAGTGTTTGATTCGAGACATCCTAGAGCAACCAAACCTTAGGGATCGGATCTATAATCAGTAATCTGCAAGCGTAAATATCATGCACTATCAGTGTTCTCAAACTCAGCTAATATAAGGCATGTTATCAGCATTTTAAAATTCATTAACCAGCTGACAAAAATAGCTATTTAATTACCCACGCAACAAAAACACCTGTCAGAAAAATCCCCTAACGTGAGACCTCGCGAAAAAAATCAATAACATTCCAATGACGCATAGACTGTCGCGTGGCATAGCGTAAAGTGAATCATATTTGCGCGCGATAATTATTCCCTAATTAAGACAAACATCTCAAGTGAATCCACAGCGCATTTCTACAAATCCCACTGAATTTTAATCAATGTAAATTTTACACAAAAGACACCTACAAACAGCCATCGTAGATTTCAAGATTCTTTTAACATGAATGCCACCGTGGGCGTTAGCTTATGAAGTTTCACCAACGTTTCTGGTATCAAGAGTTGCTGGAAGGCGGCTAATTGCCATTAACTGTCCCCATGTTCTTAGTAGGTGCAAATTACTTCTCCTATAGTCTAATTAACAGTTCGGAGATAATATTCATGTTTTAATTGTAATTTCGCAATCTTAAGCATTCATAACACCAAGCTTCACAGCAGTAAGCATATTTAAAAGAAATTGACCAAAACGTCCCATAGATTAGGCATGTTACGTGGCAGTCGATTTATGGCTAAATGAAAATCACAAATTAGCCAATAGCATAAGTAACTTTGATGCATTTAGGTATCGAAGAGATCTTCTAGGTCCTTTCTGCCTGACCCCCACCTAACGAAGACGTTTAAATATTGTTGAGGAGAGCCAAATCGGGTTGAAGGTAGCCTCACTAAACCTAGTTCTTATGCAACACCCATGAGGTAATGAGCACCAGCAGAACGCCCCATGTGTTGGTTGACCTTTGGCCCAAATTGACGTTGCATCGAAAACAACGAACTACTGACACGTTTCATTAGGTCCCTTGTGCGCTGATGCAACCTGAAAATCGCACATACTCACAGGGTTGTAATGAGCTGGTGTAATCAAATGAATCCAACGCAGGTTCATGATACGTCTGAACTGTTCTCGGACTGTTTAGATTGAAATATGCAGACTGAACTGTGGTGGTAAGTTGGATGTTCAAAAGTGACTGGTTTGAGGCTAAACACATTAGTTTCATAAATTACTGCAATTGATCGAATTGGCAAATTAAGTAAACTGATTCCACTGGAGGAAATTGTGCAGCGAGTGTTCAGATATGAGGTTGGGGGAGCAAACAGCTCACAAAATCCTTTTTACCCGATATTTGTTTAACACAGGAACCAGTCATGTTCGCTCACCCAAATATTCGTTTCACGAACACGGAAAGCATGCTTCAAATATTTTTCCTATAATTCAGCCATTGCATTATTTGTGCAAGTTAGGCGTCACTTCTACATACGTCTGCATAGTTTCGTGAACTGGAGAGCTCTCAGACAAGAGAATGGTGGTAGTGCTACTTCTCTTTGTCACAAAATGATGTAAATTCAGACAGCTTTTAGCTTTTCTCTAACATTCGAAGACGGGTAGCTTAGTTTCCGCTAACCAATGTCTTTTGCCCTAGTTACGGTAATGGAATACTTTAATAAATCTATCCAGCTTATAGGCGTGCAGATTGTCTCATACTTTGCATCCTTATCAGTCATCAAATTGACGATTTGAAGACCAATCGATAATTATATTACGAAATCGTGTCATCAAGCGAGATTGGTTGATTCTAGGGCTTTGTGATTTCCGTTGAAATGGTAACGGAATAAATAACTCATGATAGTGACTATTTTCCACACGTGCAGTTAAATTTCAAGGTCTCCCATTTTTAAACACGTCAAAATATGTGCGAATTGTTTGATAAATAGGTGCATTTTATGACTAAATACCACAAGAGCTAATATCACCAATAAAGGAGAATGGAAATTGTGATCGCCAGCATCTGGGGAGGAAAGATGGCCATGTCAACTGTTATTTGCAACTGTCCGGACTTGTTTAAGTGACTGAGTGGTCATTAAAGGAGTTTGACTTTTAAAACGTTGTGCGACACTTAAGGCTGTGTTTTATTTTTATGCTTCGAATGTGCTGATCACTTGCACGATAGCTCTGACCAAGGAAAAGTCTGTTGGTTGGTGCTGACGGCGGTTCCTGATTGAAAAGCACATCGAGTACGCGAAGTAATTATGCGTATTTTTGTTTCTCTAGGAGGGTAGTTATAAGGACACGAAGTGCCGAATACTTGAAACCCACTCACGAGACCCAGTTCAATGCCCTCTTTAGGATGTCGACACTGTAGATCAGAACACATTTATCTTTTGAACAATAGAGTGGTGTACCACTTGACACTAAATGTTAGCAGCAGTGCCTTGGATGAACCTCCATCACTGAAATGCTGGTCTTCGACCGTTAGATTGTGGAACTCCTGCTGTGTAATTTGACGTAACCATGACTGCATCAGAAAATGTCGCAACATATTGCGGTTTAGGGAAATCGTGGTGATTTAGATGCACACTCTCGACAATAAACTCCTCAGATAAAATACTTCAATAAGCGTCGTGTCGAAATTGTCTTCTACCAACCCTGATAATCAGAATGCCAAGTAGCACCAAATGGTTTTTGAACTTTCAGCCCACAGAGTAGTTGCATAAAAATGTGCATCTCAGAGGCGCTGTGTGCAACCGCATGCTCAGATATGCTTAGCCTGGTGCGCAGGTTAAAGGGTATTCTGCCTTGTCAAATCGCATGGCTATTGTTTTGCAGACCCTGTAGCTTCGGAGATAGCAATTTAAGCCAGCAAAAACTTAAAATTTACCGTTGAAGAAATAGGTGGAAACTTGTGGGGGGAAATTTATTCCCTTTCTACAACTCGGGCATTCTGCTGAACTCGCAAATGCTCCGTATTTGAAGCTAATCACGACGGAGGCGTTTACCTCGAACATCAGCTGGCCATGGTTTCATGCCTGTGCTACTTAGAAACAGACTTGAAGAGATGCAACAGCTTCCGTTCATTGTCATTGAGAGGACAAGAAGAACCCCTTGAACTAGGATTATTTCCATTTACGTTATCTTCAATATCCCCGGTAGATTTCCTGGAAGTATGTTTACAACGGAAATGCGGTCTGATTGGTCAGAATTTTGTGCTATATCCTGCTCTCTTGTCTAAAAATTTGTCACACAAGGTTGCGCTTTTAGGGTACTCAACAAGACGAAAATTCAGGACGCTGTGTAAATTGACATGTCCATTTCAGTTAATTTTTTTCATTGGGGTATATTCTAAGTGGTATTTACCTGGGCCGCTATTGTCTGTGCTCACCTGTTAAAATTATGCTTGAACATGAATACACAATCACACGTACTCCCGCACACACACTCAACTCTTGTGCTTCCTTCGGTATGTTTTTAAAAGCGCACATTTAGAAATTGTCACGATTTTTAATGGTTTTACGTCACAACCAGAGGAATCTATTGCTCTTATTCAACTGACAAAACAATGCTAAAATCTTTTGTGATTGTAGAGACGAAAAGTGAAAACGTCTTTCCTGAACACTCAGACATCCATGTTAAAGAAGAGACTTTTCAAGCCAGCAAAGTCATCAAATAGACTGCATAATATAAAACAAATGTTCCAATCTCAATGGCTGGGCCCTAGAAACTTTTAAACAGTCACAAGTTAGTCTGAGAGCAAGTCGGGAAAAATTGCTTCCATATTCCACACCAAGTGTGACTACAAGAGAACCATCGCATCGACAAAATTTCAAGAAAACTCCTTTTCCATCCACTTGCATGCACACCGGTTCATGTGCGTGGGCTATTCTCATTAGTCTTTTACTAAATTGCTCTCTTCAAGGTTGAAAGCATAACAAAAAAATCACATTACCCATAGCAAGTCTGAATTCCCACTGATTCTAGCATTTCCAGGTGAAAACTACCTACTGTTGATCGCTAAGTAGAGAGCAAAGAAATTTTTTACTAGGTAGTTTGGTTGGTAGGGCACTGCCTAGTTAAGCCAGATAAGGGTTTCAAAAGGAGATCAAGAAAGACTAGCAGAACACTAATATCATTATCCGTTACTCGCTTTTCGATAGTTTCAACTCGCAGATATGCAGTAATTCGCTTTAATCTATGATGCATGTCTTAGGATTTCAGCACTGCTGGAAGAAATAATTGTCACAGCCACGTAAACTGACTGTTTGTCTAGACGCTCGGATTGCTTCAGCTGAAATCCAAGGGAGCGTGAGGACGCGAGACGGCAGTTCGCCTCGTCCCCTTGAACCTCAGGACCCTGCATGGGGTCATCACCACAGTGTCTGAGGTCAAGCCAAATGAAACAACTCGCACACTCGTCAAAAGTAATTCCACACCAAGGAGTATTTTCACTTGAAGCTGGGTCCGTACTGGCCTTAGTTTATCCAAACAAGGCTGAGTCGTGTGGGTGAATTTTTAGAAATTTTGACTTTGAAACATGCAGACATTCAAAGTAGCGTATTGGAGGCTCACTTTACTAAGCCAAATTTGAACACGGTGCGGTTCAATTACCTGGACAAAATCTAATAATTTTGTCCAATTCAGCAGACGGTAATTAGCTAATCTTTTTACTTAAAGTACGCTATTTAGCTTAAAAACCAGAAAAAAAGTGAACTTACTGTGATGTCACTTCACTGTTGCGCCTGATAACGCATGCAAGCTTAATGAGATTTCCACGCCGGGATAGCACAACAATGGCAGTCAACACCCCCGCAGCACTTTGAGCAAACCAATCGTTGTCGAGGCGCTGTGGACGCGAGTTCAACTCCCGGCGGGAACCGGCCAATAAGAGGGGCAAAGGGGGCAGAACTTCCGCTCAACGCCACCGTTGGCTGAGACCCGCTGGTGCGTACCTATTGGCTATCACCCCGAGCTTGCTGTTCCGATAAAACCCTCTTCTACCGTCTTGCCTAATGGTAGTAATTTCGGCTCGGTTTTTAATAATCCTATAATGCTAAAATACGCCTTACTTCTGCCAGTCACGTTGTCAAGCTTTCAACAGCCTGGTAAATATTGTAAGCACTCAAAAGTCATTTTAAAGTAAGCATAAGTTCTCAGAAAATGACATTTTAAAATCCCAAATATCCCAGGGAAACCAGTGCATACTGTGGAAAAAGTAGTCATGGCTTAAGGCACACCCACGTAAGATCGTCAACTGCTTCCTGCTGTTTCTCAAATAATATACAACAATAAAAACGGAGTTTAGGGTGTCAACTGGATCCAGCCAAATTTATTAATGAAACAAAGGGACAAGTTGCCATAGCACATATAACTAAACCAATCACCTATTCATGGGATTAATCTTCGACTATCATTCTCGAGAACCACAAAAGCAACATTGAGCCCTAAGAAGAAAATAATCAAAATGAGTTCGTGTTTTCCTAGTCGATTTGACCACATACGAGGTGATTTAGGTGCATACCGAGGTGCTGGGATGGGCGCAGCCGTTATACCAGTATCAGGGCTATAAAGGCAAGAAAACGGCTTGCATTTATCATGATGATTCCAAAAAATTGAATATTATTTTATCAAATTAACATTTTTTCAATACACATTAGGCGATAAAAAAGACAACGATTTTTGCCCCTAAAGATCTTCACTTTTGGTAAAATGCAAAAGCACGACGAAGATTACAGCGACAATCAATAAACAAAATCGTATAAATATAGCCCAATACAGCCTATCAAATAAGGCTCTATGGCATTTCAGGACATAACCGTCCATTCGTGACACGTTTACCTTCAACCTGCGTTGCGCTGTGTGTCCCCTTAGGTTTATTGTCAGGCTACCTTGCGTCTGAGAACCCTTCCCCATGGAATCGTGCGAACACGTGAATTCAGCAACACACCGTGGCACTATGGAAGCCTCCGAAATGCTCGCGTGTTCACCTACAGTGAGCTTCGACCGGCTCGTGGTGCAGCTGCCTCACTTCCTCTGCTAATGAAATTTGGCACCTGTGCGCACTCCATCCTGAAGTGAGCGTAGTATTCAACGACTGCTAAAGACAGGGGACCGAGTGATCACATCGACTTCGCCTCTCTATGAGACACATTTAAACACACACCTTCAAGACCCAGCTCGTCACCTGCGACACCAG
>UXSR01000980.1:0-13159 GCA_900604375.1 Mesocestoides corti | reverse complement strand
GGTGTGCTGGCAACAAATTCTGATTGGGAGGGCCTGGAACTGTGCCAACTACGCCCATCCACGTGGACATTTCGTGTGTGAATGTAGAAGACCCAACTTCCAGCACAAGCCGCATCGCTTCTCCACTAAGCCGAGATTGGGATCCTTCGCTGGAACCCCTACCACGCACCCACATGTTGCCATGCAAAACTGCTGCCGCCTCGTCCGCCACGGTAGCGTCCGACCCATCTCACTCCTCATTGACCCAATTAACACGTCAACCTGGGCTGACTTCTCAGTTCCAGAGAGAATACCACCTCATGCAATCAAACAAGCCAGACTGTAACGCCTAGCAGAGTGATGAGAGTGACAAGTGGTGTGCCAGTTAAGTGAAGCGGCCACAGTGCCTGGAAGCGAAGTGACTAGAACAGGTCAGTACATCTGAACGGCGTTGCAATCAGTGTGTCGTGAGTTTGGATGGAGTGAATATGCTGTGTGAGGGACGTTATCGGATCCACCTCTCGTCTTTCTCACCAACTGCCAGCGACGTCGAACAAGACGGAACTCGGTAAATGCGGTCACTGTGGAAGGTGCGGAATTGGACGACTCATGGTGGGTGTGGACATGTGTTGTGTCGAAGTGTTGGCATTAGGTCCCGAGGGAGTCCTTCGATGGCTGTGAAAGATGGTGAGCACGGCGTTTGTTTTAACCAAAGTCACAGCTGACAAACATCACTTCCTGTTGGTCCTTTTGAAGGTCAGTTGTACACTCGTGTTGCGGGATCTTTCAAGGACATACCAAGGTCAAGGATAACGGTGTGGATCTTGCTGCCGCAACATGCCTGTATCCACCTCATCTGTCATACTCCTGTTGTGAACCGTTTCGATCCGGCCACTCCAGCCTCCGACGCAGAGTGCCCCTTTTCGCAGCATGTCGCCGGCCGCGTGGATCCTCAACTCCCTCATTCGCGCGAACATTTATCCTGGATTATCCTCACATCTAGGTTTCGACGTTAGCGCATCTATGACTCACACATCCGGGGTATAAATACACACGCGCAAACCCCACACACACACGACACAACGACACCAACGTGGTGGAGCTCTGAAGTAAACGGCTGTGTCCACGTCCTCTCTGGTCTTTTTCCCCATGGGGGAAATCAGGGAAGTGTAATCGGACCAGGCTTAATTCCGTGGCCCCGGCGTGGTTCAAGACCGCATGCTGGGGCCCACAAAACTCCGGTCAGTCGTAGTTGTTGGTGATGACAGGATCATCAGTGAAAGCACTCGTTTTGGGAGTGTTAGATGGAAAGAAAATCCTTAACTAAACACCACGTTACGCATTGTTTGGCCATGTTTTAGATTTTCGGTGAAGTACAATAGTGTGTTGGAATTCTTGCATCTTTTGACCAGGCGTCACCATCAGCTTCAGTTGAAACAACCACGAAGATGGAACCCTGAAGGGTGGTACCCTATTCCTCTTATTCACAAAATTCGCCTTGAATTCAGACGGTGATGAAGTCTTTACAAGACCTGACCTTGCCCAAGCTTATCATCAGATATCTGTCACCCCTGAAGACGTCCACTTACGACAAGTTTTCACCCATTTTAAGGTTTGCAGCATCACAACGAACCCTGAAAAAGGTATTTTCGGACCAGACAGTGTTTAGTTCCTTCGACATTAATTTGATGACTGAGAAAGTAGCAGCAATTCCGGAGTTTCCATTGCTTGCGTCGTGATCTTAAACTGGCCCACTACCATGAATGTTTATTCCAAATGCCGATGAAATTTCTTCTCCACTGATTGACTGTGTCACTAAAGGAAAGAAGGAAAGCTTGTCTTACAAATGGATGCTTCCCAAACTGCCGTCGGCAGGGCCTTACTGAGCGATTGCCCTTTTTCTCCCGAAATCTAGAGAGATTTTGGTGATCTGTCTAGCTGTGAACCACTTCCGTTGTCTCCTGGAACGACGTGAGTTCACCAACTTTACCGAATTCGGCAATCTTGACCATGTTCCATAATTCGCAAGCAGCGTTCACTGCGTTGGATGGGACCGACAACGCCGTAGCTGAAACATTCCAAACCTTTCAGTTCCTGGTGTCGATCTCGCGCGGTTCGCTGCAGTTCCCGTGAATGACCTAGAGAATTACGACAAATTCGATCAAATTCCAGTCTATATCTCGATTGTCAATTGGAAGACCTTGTTGTGGGCCCTAACATGTGGTCTTGAACCGCGCCGGGGCCATGGAACCAACCCTGGCCCGGTTACGGTTGCCTGATACCCACGATGAAGAAAAAGATCGGAGAGGACGTGGACACAACCGTTTACTTCAGAGGTCAACCACGTTGGTGTCGTTGTGTCGTGTGTGGAGTTTGCGCGTGTGTATTTATACCTCGGATGTGTGAGTCATACATGCACTAACACCGAGACCTAGGTGTGGGGATACTCCAAGATAAATATTCGTGCTAATGAAGGGAGAGTTGAGGATTCGCGCGGCTGGCGACATGGTACGAAAAGGGGAACCCTGTGTAGGAGGTGGAGCGACCGGATTAAGGGATTTAATAAACACGAGTCACAACAACCTCGATCCTATATCCCCACTCGCTTTCACATCCCGGCGTTCGTGCCTGGCGTTCGCAAATTTGCCAAACTCTGCATTCAATGTCAACAAAGCTAACTCCACCGGTGCAATATATTGCAACCGGGACAATCAGAACTTGCAAACCGTTGGGAATGACGGAAGGCACACCAACTGCTGTGACTACCCAACAGCAGTTGGTACTTTAATTGATACCTGTATTTTCCTAAAACGTCCTAATAACTATCACCCGTCTATTACTTTTTGTGGTTGGAGATTACTTAGTTGGGTGTTTGGGTTGCTCAACAATCTTGTAACATGAAATTAAAGAGAGGAGAGGGGGGGGTTCTAACCGAAGCAAATCATATATTTGGAATCGATTGGAATCACCAGCAAGTGACTTCAGACAGAAGACTGTGCGTGAAGTGCTTGTGTTAGCAGTCAAGTCACGCAAATCAATTGTGAGACACACACACACAGGAACCCAAACACAAAAGAGCTCGCAGACCAAGCACAGTCGTTTTGGCGTCTGCAGCGTCAATCCTTGGTGTCGTAGCCGACCTCCTCGTAGTCCTGCTCCAGGGCGGCGAGGTCCTGTCGCGCGTTGATGAAGGACTCCTCCTCAAGGCCCTCCCCGACGTACCAGTGGACGAAGGCGTGCTTCTTGAACATCAGGTCGAACTTCCTGTCGATGCGCACAAACGCCTCGCCGATGGCCGTGGTGTTCGCGAGCATGCAACACGTTCGCATGACTCTAGCCAGGTCGCCGCCCGGCACTGCGACGGTTGGCTGGCTGTTGATGTCCACCTTGAAGCCCGTGGGACACCAGTCCACGAAGCGAATCGAGCTGAACGACTTGATGGTCGACGTGGCGGTATTGACGCTCGCCGGGTCCACATCGCCGCGGTAGAGCAGGCACACGGACATGTACTTGCCGTGGCGTGGGTCCACTTTGACGAACGAGTTCGCCGGCTCGAAGCACGCCTTGGTTATTTGATCCACCGTGTTCGACTCGTGGTAGGCCTTTTCCGCGGCGACAACCGGCGCGAAGGTGACCAGGGGAAAGTGGATCCTAGGATAGGGGACTAAGTTCGTCTGGAACTCGGTGAGGTCGCCGTTGAGTTGGCCGTCGAATCGCAGCGCCGCTGTCAGCGAGGAGATGACCTGTGCGAGGATGCGATTGATGTTTGTGAGGCTAGGTCGCCGGATGTCGAGGTTTCGACGACAAATGTCCCACACGGCCTCGTTGTCCATGAGGAAGCACACCTCGGAGTGCTCGATGCAGTAGTGGGTGGTTAGAACTGCGTTGTAAGGCTCCACCACGGCACAGGCGAGTCGGGGAGCCGGGTAGACGGAGAGCTCGATCTTGGTGCGCTTGCCGTAGTCCTCTGAGAGGCGCTGGATCAGAAGGGAGCCGAACCCTGACCCCGATCCACCGCCTAGTGAGTGGAAGATGATAAATCCCTGCAACCCATGGCACGTGTCGGCCACCTTACGGACTTGGTCAAGGGCATGATTGATAAGCAGTTCTCCCACGGTGTAGTACCCTCGTGCGAAGTTGTTCGCTGCGTCCTCTTTACCGCTGATCAGACAGTCCGGGTGGAACAGCATGCGGTAATACCCGGTTCGAATTTCGTCTACAAAGTGAGGGGGAGCATGAAACAACTTAATGCGTTACTACTGACAGGTAGAGAGTAGAGAGGTTTACCCACCGATAACAGTCGGCTCCAGGTCGACAAGCACGGCCCGCGGCACAAATTTGCCGTGGCCTGTCTCGTTGTAGAAGGTGAGGAAGGAATGATCGCAGGCGTGGCAGCCCTCAGCGTACAGACCGTCCGGCCGAATGCCGTGCTCCAGACCGAACAACTCCCAGCAGGCGTGGCCCATCTGAACGCCCGCCTGTCCAATGTGGATGCAAATGACCTCCCTGACCGCGGCCTAAACGGTACAACGTCTGGTCGAAGCTACACACCACTCACCTTGGCCATCTCCCTTCACCGTCGCGGTGAACAAGTTCGCGTGTCGACACGATAGTGCCACTCCCAGCACCCAGTGCGCCTATCGATCCGACGCGGGGGCCCGTGTGGCGCGGCTCGAGGTCAACGCCTAGTGTGGCGTCACGTGACCGGCGCACGGTTCCAGGACAATCTAACGAGGCTTGCGCCAAGCTCAGCTAAGAGCACGAGGAATTTGGAAATGTCCGGACAAGTCGATGGTGCTTTTAGTGTGTTTTGGTAACATGGATGTGACCACCCCATTTCGGATCAGACGCTAGACACTAGCCCATTCACACTACATGACCCCTTGTCAGTTGGAAATGGAAAAACCACACACACATACACACACCTAGAGACGGAGTTACGTGTGTGTGTACGCCCAGACCTAATTAGCCAATCCCGTTCGACAACGGCTCACCTGATTTTTATCGAACGTCTGCCGCGTAATTAGCGCCAATTTCGAGAAATTCACAAATCCCAAAAGGAAAACCTCATAAAAAACAGGAACTTTTTCTTCTCAAAACAGCAAATCACGGAGGAAAAGACCTGAGAATGAGGGATTCGAGCACTACCACGACCCAACGAGGCAGTCGTTGACCATTCGCATGAGTGTCGGGTTCTCCATGGCCGCGGCAACTCGCTCCTTGTCGGCCAGTTGTTTGTTGATGTCGTCCTCAGTGTTGTGCGAGCCCGGCGCTATAACGACGCTAACCTGGCGGAAAAGTAGGAGGACGGCGGGTGGGGGTTACTAGAACGGCTTCTCATTGGTGTGCACTGACTCAAGGCGGGGCCTACCTTGAAGCGACGGGGCAGCGAGCGTTGGAGCTTGATTTTAACGGATAAGCCAATGAGAGTGGCCATGGTGCAGTGCGGGATGGTTGGGGTGATGAGCACACTGACAGCCGAACCGGCGTCGTCGACTGTGATGTGGTCTTCTTGGACGACGCCCAGTGCTTCCAGGGTGTGCGGATGCTCGGGGTCACGGATATCGCGGATGTGCTCTACAAGAGGCAAATATAGATCTCACTGGCTAACAACTTTCTTACCAAAGACTTCTGCAGCTGTGATTGGTTCACGGGTAGTGGATGACCTTGGCTTGAACTCCGAGCCAATGCGGCCTTTCCCAGTGGGGTGGAGGCGTGGTGCAGCATTCTGAAGCAGCTCCATCAGGCTGCAATGGCGAAAGTAAGGCCACATACACCACTGATAGAAACTACTTCTTTCCACTTTATTGCTGAACCGCCACGGCTAATTAGGGGAAGTTTTCTAAATAACACACGACTCAAACGAAATCGTAGCTATTGGTCATTACAGTGGCTGGCATTTTGAACGCACATCGAGAGATTAGGGAACGGACTTCGTAATAATTGTAGTGACTTATGAACTAGAAGCGAGAAATCCAGAATGTTATTGTGAGTGAAAAGCGAAGATCCCAACGATTGTTTATTAAATAATGGGAAGATACAATCAATAAAGAATGATTGGAAGTGGCAAATCTTCTACGCACGGATACGAGTACTGTTGAGTTTTTTCTCCACCTCATCCAATTGGTCGTTTAGCTAAATAAAACAAAAAAAGCCAACATTAGAGGAAAGTCTACTAAAAATTGGTCAGTGGATGCTTTTTTCCCGCATGGTTAACACACCTCACGGAGCTTTTCCAATTGCAGCATGAAGAACTCCGAGAAGCGCCGATCGACCTTCATATCGGCGATGTGGACCATGTCGCCGTCAACGTAGAAATCGGTGTCACAGAGGAGTTTGAGGATTCCCTCCAGACAACCACAGGACTCTCCGGTCGAGGTCACATTCTTCAGAAGATGCTTGAAACGCATCAGCAGTGAGTGGACACCCTCTTCATCCTACGTAGAAGCCCCAAGAGAGGGTTCGAATTAGCAATATGAAAACCACAAACTAAGAGATTAGTTCTAAGAGGATTCAGCATACCTCGTCCAAGAAGTGTGCCAGTTTGGAGACAGGCAAGGAGGTGTAGAGCTTGAGGAAGGAGCGCAAGCGAGGCAGCTCAATCCAGTGTTGATCTAACTCGTTGCGAAAGACGTAGCCCTGGTGACGCTGGGCATCCAGCACGTAGTCGGTGCGTTCGTTGGCGTTGGCGTCGGGGTTGATGAAGCGCGGGCAGCCCATATCGAAGCACATGCTGAACTCGTCCTTGTTGCTAGAAAGCGAGTCGCATGCAAAATAAGTACAAGTATTCGACAACAGGCAGGGAATGCGTAGGTGACATACGTTTGCTGGAGGCGGTTAAGGCTTTCTGCAAACTTGTCCTTGATATGCTGCTCCACGGACTGGTCGATGGGCATAGGGTTGATTGTGATGCAGATCGCCAGCAGACTGGTCATCTGATCGGATTGTTTAATGACGTAATCTCGGAGGTCTTGGTGCTGGGCCACGTAGTTGCTCACTCGAGAGATGTACACCAGCGTGCTCGTGAAGGTTCGAACGGCGTCCTGGAAGCGACGCATCATCATGTAGGCGAAGCCGACGTAATAACCGGTTGTGATGTGACAGGTGGGCACCTCGTGATACAACTCCTGGTGACTTAGTTGAACGTGTTCCAGCATCTTTAGAGCGGTGAAGTAGTCGCCAAGGAGGCAGTGCACACGACAAAGCCCGACTAGACTAAAGAAGCCCAGCATTTTATAGAGGTTGCATTGACCGAACACACCAGCAACCTCAGAGGAGTCACCTGAGCAAAGAGAAACACTCGATTATTTGATGAAAAAGGTTGGTGAAAGTTAACAATCAAACTCACGTTGCATTGCGTAATAACTTAGTTGGTCATTGATATTCGACTTCTCAACTAGTTGAAAGAGGATGTTTAAGACGCCGTGAATACTCCAAGTTCTTGGATTTTGACGAAGAAAGGCATCATCCTCTGGCTTCTTTTTGACTTTGTTGCGAGCGATGGAAAACTTCTGGAACTGGTAGATAAACTCGTCAATTATGTCCCAGAGCCACTGGTTCGGCAACTCCAACTGAACAGGATGCTTAGGCTCTGCAATTCACAAAATCACGTTGCGCAAATACATGCAACACGATGAGATGGTATACTGATGTACGGCGCAGAAACGTACTTAGGAGAGCTTCGAAGAATGCACAATAGTTCAAGTATGATTGATGGGCTTCCTCCAGCTCCGGAAAAGAGTTCACGTGAGCGTAAAGGTGACGGTAAAAGAGCTCGTTATACAACATCATGAACAAGGGATCTACGGCGGATTATGTAAGGGCAGAATAATTACCTTTGTGCACAAGTGGGGCGATTATCTCAACGGAAGGCCAACGAGTACTTTTAAAATACTGCTCTGTGAGTTTTGGAAACCTGAAGTTTAAGTAAATCTATCATCATGAACTCTACTTGATGACGTAGTCATTTTCAATTTCAACTAAATCATTGCTTTTAATGTGCTTATAGAACGACACAATGAAGGATTTCACATCATCACAAAGGGTCTTGTAAGGGTCGTCTGAAGCCTTTGTGACACCTACATCCCCACCCTAAAACATCGTTTACAAATGGTAAGGAATACCTGTCGAGAATCACGAGAACTTGCCATCGAAAAATAATTGGTAAGTGCGGCTTTATTTTAACCAATTAAAACAATTCTGCGAGGTTGGAGGACAGAAAACTTACATTGATTTTACACTCATGTTTTTAATGTGTACTATTAACACACGGATTACTATTTTTTATTAGTTTACACCTACTTCCGCCTAAATCAGTAAGCATGATAAAGTTAATCTTAGGAAGCAAAAATGTGGATTCCCGTTCTGACCAAATATTTGGGCTCAGAATCCGCCTTTTACCCTAACCCAACAATTTTCAGTTTATAATGAAATCGGACATCACTTTACATTTTTCGTATATTATCCTAAATCCTTATAAAATTGCTTCGCGAACAAAACCAAGTCCTATTTTATTCTGTCTTGCTGCTTTTTTTACTTACTTTAAAAACGTTGCATGCTCAAATTAAGCCATTATTACACATGCAACTATGCAGGTTTAAGTGTTTTAAGTGTAAAGGCTGTCAGGTTAGTATTAAAATTGAGAGTAGCTCTTGTCATTTCGGTAATATAGAAGCTGAAATGCAAGCCATCTCGTCCTCAATATATGCTACTAAAAACAAAAGTTTTCTGGCTACTGCAATAGATTTCACCGTTTTTTGGCCTCATGGATCGAGTAAATGGTTTGTTGAATTTAACTCGGAAAGCCCGCGTGGTTTGATTTCGCTTTGAAAGTGTTTTACAGCGATGGTGTTGGGCGAGAAAAGTGATGGTCGAATAGACAGGGAAAAGACTTGTCCTCTTTTATTAAGGCTATTCTGTGGCCATTGTGGTCATCACAAACCATTCGAATATTCCCGCAAGTCGTTTCCCATCAATGAGCTGCAGGCTTACACATGGTAATATTTCTTAAATTTACTTGACATCACTTAGGCTAGATGCGACGTTGCTAGAATTATCAGCCCTAATTAAGCAAGTAAATGCTGAAGCACGTAAACGTGGAACTACCTTTGAATTTGCGGTTGTTTCTCCAGATCCACGGTCTCCTGGTTACAGAATGCGGGATATTGGTACTGTTTGTTCGGGAGTCCCTTCTGACGCCGATAAAATTATGCTTAAGGTAATTGTCTTATATTCTTAATTATTTTGTTGCTTTTGTGTTGCAACTCTGCTCCTGGGGTTTATCTTCCATTCGAATGTACCTCTCACTTTATAAGTGCACACCCTTGCTATATTTGCTTACATCGCCTGTTAACATCTTCTTCCTTTAGAGTAGTGGCACTATTGTTAGGGAAATGAGTGCTCAAGAGAGTGCCTCAGTCACGGCATTGTACAGTTGCCATTTTCGTGAGACCAGTGATAGTTTGTTTTTTTGCTAGGATTGTTCCTTCCGGATTGGTGACATGATCGACGTCGCAATAACGCCACCAGCCACCGAGAGGATGCTAGCTAAGCGTCGAGTTGTCCATCGCGGTCCCTACGAAGATGCCCTACCAGACCAGGCAACTACGATGACTGCCACATTGTCTCAGATGAACGCGCCTTCTCAGGCCGATTACCCTGGACGAAGAGGCATCCGAGAGTACCCCAGGCATCCGATCGGTGGCGGTTCTCGACGCCCTTTGCTGTAATCTACAGGATATGTGACATTCGGTTGTACAAATCTTAACTCGTTTTATTATGTTCAATACAAATTCAATCCCCTGAAGTGTTTACTTCAGCGTCATTAGATTCGATGATTACTCCAGGCGGAATTTGTTGGACTAGCTCGGCGTCTTCTAGTCGTTTGGTCTCTGATTCTAAGCTTTTCAATGTGAATTTAGTAAAAATAGAAGACCACTTGGATAATTTGCTTATCAATTCATCGTTGGTTACTTCTATATTATTTGCTGGCCTTTGGGTCATGTAATAAACCTCTCACGTTACATACTTATTGCATAGGTGCCTTGTTTTATTGTGATTTGATAACACCACAGGAAAACTTTCGGAGTCAAGCAGCACAAACGCACAGCCGTAGTTTCGGTCAGCGTATCATTGTGATGTGATTTGCACACGAAAGGACTCCAAATTGGTAATGTGGATGTGCTGACATTCCCCTTCCTTGGTGAATTTCCACAATTTGCTTCATGCATTGGGTTTTCAAGTCCAGGAATATTGTATTTCAAGTCTGTTTCTCCCTGATCCTCTGATTGACACTAGTTTTAAAAAAAATTCGGGTCTTAGAAGGGCCTTAATAACGCCGTTACTGAAATTCAACAATTGGAATTTATCAAATCATCGTGACACCACCATACACCTCCTGACAGCGATCATACATACCCGACCTAGTACTGCCGCCACTGCTAGCGTCGACTAGGGATCTGGTGCCGATGGCGATTATACATACCTGAATTAGTGTTGCCTCCACTGCTTCACAACCACCATCTGTTGACGTCATTCTGGACCTGATGAGTGGCTGAATATAACTTAGAGACCAGAACGCACACACGGCGATCGACAGAGGCGTGGTTAGTTGGCCATGATTAATGAATGTGCACGCGACAGCCTTATCAAAGGCTTGACCACACGGACTGCGTGTCTGCTGTTGTGGTTTTCAAGACGCCTTAATAACATGGCTAGACAACAACAACAACAACAGAAATTTGAGTTGGTGCGGCAAATACGAAAGACCCACCGCACGCCTTGACAACACAATGAAGGGTCGCTCCTGATTGGCTGGTAGGCTTGGACGCCGTCTTGGCACCTCTGGGTTCCGATGATTGCACGCCAGCGCCGTCACTGATCCAGTTTAGGGGAGGCGGGCCTGGTTCAGCCTAATCCCCGTGTCACTCCGTGGGTGATGGTACATTGAAGATGTCAAAACCTTCCACTTAATTCAATCACGCTGTGGCGGCCGACGAGCGGACACTCTTGGCACTCGTGAGCGAGCACGGATTCAATTGGTTGTCTTGAATGCAGTCCACGTGGCGATGGCGATGAACATGCTAGCAGGAATTCCTAGCTCGTCCAAGGGTGCAATCCCCATCTTTAGGGGAGAGTAATGGTACTTATTGACTGCTTGAAGGGAGTCAGAACGATCGATTTCGGTGTTCGCAATATGCTTGTTGGCCTCTCGTGAATACCAGCCCCAGATGCTGCACAGCTGTGCTACTTCAAGGACTTTCTCAGATTTCACATGGTTTGGACATCGTTCGGTGTCCAATGCCCTCAAATCAGCGCCGGCCTCCTTAACCCCTAACTGTGTCTAGCTTTAACTGTCGAAGTTCTTTGATGAGGACATAATTAGGCTTTTCAAGACGAATCTAATGAATTCGCCCAGTTGTCAGCTAGTAAAGTAGTAACTGCAATTTCAAAAAAAACCATTAAGGCCTTTTTGTCGACCTTAAACAAAAGAGTTAGAAGATCAACCAAGTGTTGCCACCTCGGTTCTCTGGCGAGGGTTCAAGTCAAAGTTCCGTGACATATGAGGCCAGTTCATGTTTTGCTGTGGGTTGGTATAGAGCCTTGTTGTAGACACGCACATCATGCGTGCTTTTTTGTTGCACGCGATCGTTGTCGTCTATGCGTTTCCTCAGAACACGCGACATGTTACGTTCGTAAAACACGACGCCCAAAAATAGGAGGCAATTTGGGTATTAGATGTGCCAACGAACATAAGTGTGTGTTGGTGTAAGACGTGAAACAGAAATTAAGTCAATCAATTTCGAGAGAGGTTCCGATGGGGCGAACTTTCTGGTGACTGTAGCGGTGTACAAGCAAGCGGGCTTATTGGATCACGTAGAGATCAGCCAATAATCTTACTCTGTGTGTTTGAATGGTCAACTAAAGACATGAATGGAGGAGAATCACTATATGGTCAGCGGCGTAGCCAGTGTGGAGAACTCGGGTAGATAACTGGTCAATCAAGTTCGCTGCGTTAAACCAGTCTTCTTTCACCTAGGGCTCGGGTATTCTACAGCACCATCTCACGTTTCATATTTGATCGATTGGCTAGATGCGGTTACCCTTTCACTACCCTTCTCACTCTGTTCCTATCACCTAATACGAGTAAGTTCCACCGGTTGCTTTGCAGTAATTGCGCTGTCACCAATCTGATTGCTTTGTGCTGGCAGTTACTTCGTCCAATCAAACCTAGACCTCGAAGTGTTTGACTGATTTGCTTAATTGATGTTGAGCATCTAGCAGCCTGCTGGTAAGGAATGTTCGAAGCGTCGTGTTGACATGACAGAGGGACCGAGGCAAAGTGGGTATGTGGGCCAAAAAAATCGGTAATTAGGCCAATTCCAAATTTTCCAAATCCTCTGTGTGGCTGTGGTCGCCTTGGAAACCCGACTTATATATTAACGCGATAGCTAATGTGTCGTAGATATAACAGGTATTTAAATGGAACACGCTGGGGTTAGATGTCGCCATCGAAGTATTCAGGGCCATACGCGCCTTGATAGGATGACATTCGATTCCAAAACGGGTGTTCCTTGCATGTAATGGTCACCAGTAAATATACGCTAAAGCACACAATTACACCGAAATCTCCACACAATTGGCCTAATTTATTAAAATGATGTTTGAAACTGTAATAGTTGAGATTGATTATAACATTTCTGATGAAAAATCCGGTTAGAAATAAAGACGCATTAGTTGGTACCGAAACCCGTCAACAATTTTAAGCGTCATTTCCATGACTATGGAAGTCAGGGTTTCTTAAGGTCTGTAAACAATCACATGCAATCTTGAGCGAAATTGGCTGCAAGATTAGGGCAACATTTACCTCAACTGTTCCCGATTTGCGGGTAGATAAAAAGCATTTTTTTGAAGTGGGGCATCACATAAGCCTTTTGAGTGTGTGTTTGTTGATGATCCCAATCACTGTACCACATTTTCTAAAAGCAATAGAGCTTTCTTCAAAACGTAATTAACTCGCTGACCGTCCAGAATGTTCCACAAACGATACGTGGTATCCGTGATGCGTGTTAACATTAAACACTGCTTGTCCAGTGCGCAAATTAAAAGCAGCGCTAACCAGGACTTACAATTAAAACAACAAATTAATCAATTCGGACGTAGCAAATGCCGCATTCGCCAT
>UXSR01000979.1:0-13173 GCA_900604375.1 Mesocestoides corti | reverse complement strand
AACTGGGACACCCTACCTGAGTACCAAGATCTTGGGAGAAGTTATGCGGTCGAGTTCCAAGAGGAGAGTAGCCCTGCAAACATGGTGTTCCGTTTTTCCAATGAAATGTTTCAATACGATTATGAAACAAACACATGTTCGGCGACTTGTGGCAACTACACGCAAGTACGTGCCCAGTAATCCAAAAGATTTTGTTGCATTAAATACTTTTTTGCTTTAACTTAGTTCGCAGTGTACCAAAAAATAATCCTTGCCTTTTTCACAGTAAAATTAACATAGATTAGACTTATCAACTTCTGAACCAAGGCTTTAATTTGGAAGAAAGCAATTTAGTCGGTCACAGCATGTGTCCACAAGCACTTGTACTGGGACTTGTGGCCACTTAGAACAATTTATTAAGCAGACTGCAATAGGATATTTTGAGTTCGGAATTGAGCATTATCAGTTGTTGCATTAGACCTACCGTGGCGTAAATTACGATTTACTATATGTTCGAAAAACGACTTTGACTGAATCGAAAACGCAGTTTAATCAGTTGCAGCCAGTGTCCACGACATTGTTGGATGCAGTTGCATTACCAAGTAGCAACGGTTTACTCATTTCTAGATGATTTGGGCAACCTCGAATGCTGTTGGATGTGCGATCAAACAGTGCTTCAATATCAAGTCTGATTCAGGTGACCCCGCGTATCTCATGGCATGTCAGTACAAACCCGCGTAATTGCTTTGTATGCAGGTGTGTTTCTTAGATTTGCGTCAACATTCTAAGATGCATTATGGTGTCACTGTCAATATGGTGTCACTGATGTGTCTACATGTGTCTACATGTGTCCATTTTCTCAAAGGGGAAATGTGCCTGGAGAAAAACCCTATTTGGAAGGACCTGCTTGCTCCAAATGCCCTCAGGCTGGCGAATGCCGACTCAAACAATGCGTGGTGAATTCAGATCTGGATGTCGCTTTGCCGGCTGAAGGAAAACAAACCACAACCTCAGCTACGACAAAATTGGTGGTGCTTCAGCACGTGATTTTTTCTGCAGCCGTCATTTTCACCCTTGTCTGACTTGTTTCAAATTTGCAACACAATTTTTGTTAAAAATACTTAGTTGTCGTCTGTGATTATTCTGTTCGTTTTTTTCAAGTAAATACACACTAGTTATTATATTTCTTTATTAATTGCTGACAATCTCAATTGAATCTGTTTACAAATTTTACATCCAGTATTCATTACATGAGTGAGACGAGGTAACGCTGTACTCACAAAAGTCATGTTATTATGATGATTACTGAAAGTTAGTTTTTCTGCCTGGGTGTAGGAAATAAACCTTCACTTGCACACATACAATTGCACTTCAAGACAGAACTAGATAAGCAGTTGTCTTTACCGATATTTCAAGTTTGGTGTTTCAGCTTCTCCCGTTTGCGAATCACAAAAGCCTCTTTTAATAGCCTGTTGCAGCCTTTTATTTTCTGAAATTCAAGCTAGTGTACCAAGGCTGTTATGTCAAATAGATTTGTTTAACTTAAATACCATTTGACACAAAACCTTTAAAGCTATTTTGTGAATGCCTGTCATGCGTTATAAGTGCCCAATAGTGCTTAAGTTGCACTTTGATCACAAACCTAGCAGTTGCAGATTTTGTAATATATATTTACCAGAACACAAGTTGTTTGTAATTTACCCACTAAATGTCGTAATATTTATGTAGGGTTGTAAGACTAGATAAAGCAATATTTAAAAAAAATAAATACTCCTTTCTGGTTCTCATTTTGATCATGTGTTTGCAATAAAGCTTCAGTTAAACCATTTCGTTTGGTTGGTTATGCCTCTTAACATACTGCTAAATATCAGCTTAGGTGTAAAAAAAATTTCACTTCAATTACTCATTTCTAAGATTAGGGAAACCAGGCTTAAAAAACCACTAGCAAATAGGTTCTGCAAAAGTAAGGTAACAGAATTGGAACGGACAATGCAATTGGGTCAAAGTTAGCCATAAGTGAATGAACTATTGGAAAATAAATCTAGATTTTAACGCACGACACCTAAGCAAATAGTTTTGCTGCAGTTAAATTAATCTATTTGATATATTTTTAGCACATAGTTTTAGACCAGAACATGTGATCCAAGATTAAGTATTTCTGGCCTGTTTTGTCTAAATATCTGTTCACATCTTTGCACAGTGAAATATCATGTTAATCTTAATTCAACTTACTTAACTAGGTCCAACCTATCCAGAATGCAGCATCGTTAACACAAGACCTTTCAATTTTTGGACACTCACTTTTTGTCGCATAATTTGTGTTGATGCACACCATTTTTTCTATTCATATCGGCCGTCCCCTCCCTATTTGTCTTCGAGTGTGCCACCACACGGAAAGGCGGTTAAGGCCACCCACGCTACATTGAAGCTGGTGTGGCGTCGGATTAGGGCGCAGACATATTGGACCACCTGGCCGCAGCCAATCCTGTGTCCCTCTGCGTTCTAATTGCATGCGAGGAAGGTAAGCATCCAACCAGAGAAGGACACGACTGAGGTGCAGTATATAATGAGGGGCGTGGCCAGCATCGTGGACTCTCATGGAAGGCGCCTGACCTGTAGTTCTGGCTTCTGACTGGTCAATAAAGCCTGTTCTGTTGTACCAGTCTTCTTCCTATTAAAGCTCGGGTATTCTACACAGGCTCACGTAAACATGCACTTGAGGTTTAGATACGACAGTGACAAGTTCATGTCATGCCCCAAATAAGGGAGTGCTGATATGGTGGTTCGAATGTCTACGCTCGAGGTTTCGCATTAGTGTACCGGTAAATAGTAACTTAACCCATACCTACTACTTAAGATTGACTTTGGGCGGTGTACAGTAACACCGTAAACGACATCAGTTCTGGGTATGTGAACAACTGAACTGATAGAAATCTTCGATATATCAACATATCTGCCTTGGTTATTTTAGCTTTTTCTTTTAGAGGAACTATCTTTTGGAATTGTTAATCCTTTGGTTCCATGATTCCCTACATTGCGGCAAAGTTTGCTGCACACAGCACCTATTAATTTTGACCTAAATTAGTTCTTTCGGAAATCCGTTTGTCATGTGTGAGGTAGAAGACTAGAAATTTAATTATATCATTGCACCCATTTTAAGACATGAATTTGCCTGTTTTCCACGACAAGCATTGTGGGGTCTTCTAGTACTAATATTTGACAAGAACTACTCAAATTGTACTACATTGATCAAAGATATGGCGACAGAAATATGTTCCATCACGTTGGTAGACTGATTTAGCAAGCAAATGTGTCTTTTGGTCTAAATGAATACGCATTTCAATTTGGCATAAATTTTCAGTAAGTTTGGTCATCATTATTGGCACAAAACAAACAACTTTATCCTTCTTTTTTCGTTTTCAATTCTATTGTCTTCTGCACGTTATCATAGGCACACCATGCTCATCGGTTTTACCTGTCACTCCGTGATTGGAAACATTCTATTCGCATTTTTGCACACATGACCGCATCATTGCGACATTAAAACAATCGTGCTGCTTATTAGATTTGCAACAGCTGAAAAAAACGAGCCAATTCAGTTTAAACACTCATTATTCAGTACTGTATCAGAACCCTTTTAAAAAAACGTTCTAGACATTAATATTAGCCACTGTACAATATTACACATGTCAAAAATTGATTTTGCTACCTTTAGTAAACATGCGGCGAGAAAAAAAACCAATGTGGGTTTGTGTAATGTATAGGGATTAAGCGTAGTATAATCAGTGACTTCAAAGTATTCTTCATCGGTTCTGAATTAATGACATTGTCATGGTGACTTCTTACTGCCCAAACATCTATGTTTGTAAGCTAGCTGCTGTGTACAACGATTAACGATCAGACGTGTTTTAAACAACACACCTGGGCCACCGTAATAAACTACCTACGCTAAGCAAACCGCACCGACATCTCCTCAACGTAGAGCATTACTATAACTGGTGTTCTTAACTATTTTTGCACTAACGCAGCTAGTTGAAAATGCTACGTTAAATTTCCAAAACCTTTCACGCATATTGTGTCATGTTAAAAAGTTTAATATTGGGTGTAGTAAAAGGAAAATATCACAAGTCTTGGAAAGAAAATACTCGGTTATCGGTGTTAACATTAAAGAAAAGATAGTCATAAGTGTAGTTAGATTAAATGCTTTTGCTATCCGAAGCCTTTTTTAGAGTTCCTAAAATTACTTATAAACGTAGTAGTAGTAAGTTTAATAGATTATCATAAATAATTGCCTTTTGAATTTTGCAAAAATACTTCCTATTTAAATGACAAAATCTGCCACATTTACTGGTCTAATAAACATGATAAATTTCCCACCTTTTCTAGCGATTAACAAAATTCTTCTCTTAAAAAAGTCAGTCCTGTGAAATATAATCATTGTGACAGTAATTTAAATTTCTTTTTGGTCAACCTAACATTAACAGGAGAATTAAAATTATCGATCACAATAACTAGAACTGCTTACAGGTATTTCAAACATAAATTCATTTTAATCGACCATTTGCCAGCTATTGTAACTAGAGGTCAGGATTGGTGTTTGAATTGCAAAAAAAGATGCATAAATACCGATTAATCATATAGACTGCACCCAGTTACATGCAAAAATATTTTGTTCAAATGTTTGTTTACAAGGCGGAAAACCGTTATTTTGCTTTTTTTAACATTTGGCTTAGCTTTTGCCTTTGTCAATTCTACTTAGTCTACTTAAATTTCAAATTGCTAAAATCACTAGTGCCGCAGACTAAAATGTTTGGCAAAATGCTGTGCAGACATAAGCAAACACAGAGGTATAATTTGTTTTTGCAAATGTTATCAGACGCTTAAAGTTGGACAAAAAACACCAGTTGTACGAAGGCGGTCAAAGTTGCAGCCATCACCCACTGGGATATTAACATTAACAAAAATTTTTTTTGTGAACACTTAACCCAACAGCAATCACAACTACCCCTAAAACACAAAATAGACCCTAATTCAAGCGCACCAAACAATCCCCAGGGTAAACTCAAAGAATGCACAATAGAATCACTGATCACCGTATCCTGATTAACAAAAGTCAAGCCGTCCCTGGTATTAGTCTAAAGGCTTCTTATGTGTTTTAATAATCGATTGTCATAACCCGAAAAACGGCAAATATCTTTCTGTGCCTTGTTACTTAAATTGTGTCGAGTAGGCATTTTATAAGCAGGTTATGGGGCTCAGCAGGTGGCGATGAAGAAGCAAACCGGATTGGATATGGACACAACCGTCTACTCCAGAGCTCAACCGCATTTGGTGTTGTGTCATGTGAGGCCTTTGGGTGTGTGCATTTATACCTAAGATGTGTGAGTCATTCATGAGCTAACATCGTGACCTAGCTGTGAGGAAAATATGGGTAGTCGTTCATTGCAAATGAGTGGGAAGGTTGAGGATCTACGAGACTGGCGACATGCTGCTGTGAAATGCGTGTATTCCTACGTTACTCTAAGCTGGGTTTTGCCAACATTATTACGTTTTTGAATATTTCTTCTCGATTTGCGTTTCCTAACTGAACTGCAAGCGTTTGATACTTCCGTGATTAGGAATTGAGCGTAAAGAAGCAAGCAAATATTAAAACGCGGTTGGTGTCAACTTATCAAATCCACGATTTATCTATCACAAAAGGGTCACATTAAGTCGAATAAGTATCCAGAATGCACAATTTTAAAGCGAAAACCGTGTCTGTGATTTAAAAAGCTTCCTAAACTTTAGTAAAAAGATCAAAGGACATACATTTTGCCGGTTTACTTACACACACACGCTCAATCATTAGGCGAAAGCTTCAATAATTTTCCTAGTCACATACCCAAAAGCACAGCATTTTTGTGGCGTCTCTGCATCGCCAAATGCCAATACTGATGCATCGCCTTTTTTGCAAGGAATATTACTTGTCCTTCGTTAGTATGTGAAGGAGGGTGAGAAAAGAATTGCATTTCACGGGAAAAAATGATATGGAATTTGACAGAACACATGTTGTATTAGTCTTGGTCAGACTTGTGTCGAAAGCCTGATGCAACATTCCTCATTATGTGTTCCGAGAGAGCAATCGATTTCGCTTTACAGTATTTGCGGTGACAATCCAATCACTATGACCTTCTATGCCACGTCGCACCCCCAAGTGTGCACACGTTAAGACTTAAGTCATTGTGGCGCATGGCTGATCCGACAAGGCAGGTGTGCGTGCTGCCGTGTGTGCAAGTGGCATGAGGTCGCTGTGCACTGTGTGAGAATGGCTATGTGTTCGTATACTGGTGTTGAATGCAGTGGGATGCTGCATAACCAAGTCGCGTGCATAGTTCAATGGAGTAGAGTTGCCGCGGCACGGTACAGGAGAGCACTGGTGGCGAAGCAGTGTGTGTGTGTGTTACAGGCATCGTAGTTTGTGTTATATCAACATCGATAAGCATTTAGAATGCGAAGAAATCAGATCTATCTGTTTAACTTTGAACGTTTGCAAATGTGATCGCAATGCAGCGGATGTCATTGGTTATTTCTAAAACCGAGAATTTAACAGTGCATGGCAGTGTATATCTGGGCGCAGCATTATTGATTAGTTGATCATATCAAGTAGTAGATTTTGAGGTTGCCCTATTATTAGTCATAACTACCACAGGAACCAGAATGCTGTAGCTTTGGGTTAAAAGTCTACGAGGTAAAAGTGATAGGTTTGACAACTAAAACTGCCATGGCATATTTGTCATGCAATTTGCGGAAATCTGTTCTCAAATCATTTATCTTAAAGAGCTCTTACGTTGATATTAACTAAAATGGTTCATTAAATCGGCTGGAACATCAATATCAGCGTAACGTGGTGAGTTAATGAAAGTTTCACTTGTAATATAACTCAAAGATTTCGCTCAAAACTCTACAATTTTAATACGCAGACAGTTACTTGCATGACACTTGTGCTAAACGTTTAAACGCTTAATTGAAGACACTGAATAAAGTCTCCGTTGTTGGAAATCTACTTGTGTCTTCTTAACGAATAAAGGAGCAACATGTCAGAAAGAATGGAATTTTTCAGCCATTCTTTATTATTTCGAAGTTGTAACAAATTAGTCCGTAATAAAAAGTTTGCTGGTGACTTGGTCGTATCTGGTGATGCATCTTGCCCATATTTTGCAGGAGTATTCTTGATTGGATGGCTTGTAGCAACAAATGATCTCTTTTCACAATAATTGCTGTGACAATCCAATCACTGTGACATTTGCTACCACTCCGTTTCCTTCATAAATCCCTGTTCACCAATGGGATTTCGCCATAATCTAAGTAAAAAAATGCATATTGAGCAGTTAAGACTGGCTCGTGGAAATGTGAGGCCAGCCACTAAGAATGCAGACTAGCCACGGCTCATCGCTGTTGCTTAACTATGGTGCAACTCTTACTAACGCAAAACCGGCTCCAGCGTGGTAATGATTTCATAGTTTTCTAAATACAAATGTCTAAATTACGCTTTTACTTAATGTTTCAATTTCTCGTACATCTTATGGCATCACAGTAAGCATCTACAGAGTCCACAATGTGATTAACATAACAAAATTGTGTAGCTTTATAAATATTTAGTCTTGAGAAATTGTCAAATGCTCCCTTAACTTATCTCGTTAACCAATTCGGTAATAGTGATCACTTGAATTCCTGACATCTGAGCTATTCATCCTTTCGTTATTACTGAATTTTACCGATTAGAAAAAAAAATAAATTTGAAAACTTTTTGCATTATTTACCTACTTTCCTTTATATGCAGCCTTAGAAATAACTAACTGTAAGAGACCATTAAGTCTGTTATATGCACTGACGGTGCTACCTCCTGAAGTACATCCAGATCAAATTCCAATCCAGTAAACATCACTTGGTTCAATTAATACATCATTTATCATAAGGAGGTATCCAGATGTCAAAAACACTATCATTATGATATTTAGCATTAAGCATAGCTGGACAACTGCCAGAAGGAGGGGACGGGCATTACAAGAACTCGGTAGCTTTGACGAATGCACAGATTCCAACATGCACTCTCGCGTTTATCTAATTGAAGTTTTTAAAGGATGCAACCACAGAGACATACATGCATCAAATTAACTTACAAAATAGGTTTTTATGTTTGTTAGGTAACGCAGTCTGGTTCTCGTTGATGCATTACTGTCGTCCCTTTATCACTGACTGGAACGTCAAAATTTTCTCTATGCCCGGGTTCTGATCCAATCATTCTGTGCCCTCATGCAAGGCAGGTTGGTCTCATATAGTGCATATTAATCCTATATCAGACATTAAACATGGAGCAAATCCCTTTTTTAATTCACAGATTACTCAGCTACTTGTCATTTGCTAAGACTCCAAAAACCGTTGTCATTTGCATGTGCAAAATAAACAAATTCAGTTCGAATAAGTGCAACTTATGGACATACCTCGTCGGAGTATTATGAAGGTAAACGATGTGGCCGCAAGTGTTTACAGTAATTTCGACGTCACCGTGATAATTGTGGCAGGAATGCATTGCTGGTCACAGGCTGACACTTCTTTATTACCACTAAGTAACATATATTCACGCACACACACATGCATTCAACCAATCACATCAAGAGTCGGACGCAGTGTGCGTCTTAAGACGAAACATCTCAACCACCGCACAATGCTCAAATGTGAATGCAGTTTCATGCGCACTAACCGCTTAACCTTAGTTAATAGTTTATTAATGCTCTATAAATGTCAGAAGTGTTAATTTAATGAAACAGGTAGACAGTTTGTGTCTTGCCAATTTTGCTCGCAATGAAGACGCACGTTGCCCATTTGAATAAAGGTAGAGCATGGTGTTTGCTAAGTGAGGTAACAATCGATGTCATGGGCTAATATCCTTTAATAGCGTTGACAGATTTCGTGATTGGCATGTTCAAAATGACCCAATTTAAATAAATTGTAATATGTTAAAGTTTCATTTTTCAAATAAACGTCAAACAACCTATATTAATCATATTAAAGATGGACCAAATACAATTGAAGTCTAAAATTCTATTTTTTATCAATCTATTACGCACTAAATCAATTTGCATAATAAATTCTAGCGCATTAAAATACAACTGTCAATATTGGGAATCAAAATTCAAATTTGCAGTTTTTGATAATTGCCAAATTAATCAGGGAAAAGGCTTTTATATCTGAATAAAGCTTTTTACTGAAACAAAATATTTTGTTGATCCGGTGTAAATGGACACCTAGATATAATTTTTAATTGGCTTTAGTGAAAAATTGGCATTGACGCCTAATTCAGTAAATGGCAAATGGTGAATTTCCAGAACATTAATTTGTATGCATGGAAAGTGAGACCACTAAAGTAAGCAGCATGGCGTGATAAAAATTGTTGGGAGCGTTGTCAGTGAATGGACTTTAGGAGCAAAGAGAACACCGAATCAATACCCAATAATGACGGTGGTCAACAACACTTCTCTTATTCCTCCTATTTTGTTGATTGTGTGGACACCTTGAAACCTGTCCAATAAGTGATTCGAATGCGCACACATCGGAAAAGCAGCTAATAAACCCAACCGCATGATAGCGATTTTACATGATATACCACTAAAGTTACAAATCTACATTGCACGAATCATCTTTTATTTGCTCTATGAGTACGCCAGCTTATCCACGTCAAAGTGCTATCCCGAATACAGTTCTCTACGAATTTATGTCGGATTTGTCGTTCACTTATCTTTGCTCCGTTGTATCAGCTTGCATTGCTTAAAGCAAAATGATGATAGCTGCTTTTAATAAACATTATTTTCCTGCGGAAATCTACTGGTAGGAGACACCGACCACTCGTTTTTTTCAGCACCTTTGTTGGAATCGATCGTTCGCAAAATTCAGGCCTGAATTGGAGTTTTTATAATGTCTAGCGTTGTTTCTTGCAGAATGCAACGTGTTTGCCCTAAAAAACTTGGCAGGATGAAATGAACTCAAAATACGCGGAGTGGTTTTGAATTATGATTAAATTACTTAAAACACTGTCTTTGGTTAATATGCGAGATTAGTGCAGAGACGAATGAAGAATCATTACCAAATTTCTACTTCTTGCAGGAAGCAACAGGCAATAGAGATTTTTCTTCATTAGTAAATTGTGAAAATTTAAAAAGCATGAAACAACACGATAGCTCAGCTAAATCAAGCATCTGTGCTCTTTAATCCGTTGCGTTCACAAGCCGGTTGCAGCACCACTCCCTTCTGCAATGTCGATCCCTTACAAATATTCGCAACCCTCAGTTCATGAGCCAAATGTTAATAGGTTTTACGTACAAAACACGATTTATCAGTTTGCCTAAACATTAGGTTTATACTCTACTAAGCAGCTAGCATCAACACCAGCTATTATTTCATCTCCTTATCTTCTATGTCACGATTAAAGGTATGTAGTTGCAAGAGTATCACCTCACATGCAAGAAACCTTGTTAAGCACATCACACTTAACACAAGCAAGGTGACTAGGTCACCTCCCTAAACTAAACCATGGTTAGACTAGGTGCCAAAGGCTTTTCACAGACTAAGCCAAATGCTAAGTGCGGGTGTACGCAAGCCAACTCGTGCATCGTGTGCGTGATCCTCAAAATAAGTAAAGGGAATACTAAACTCGTAGATGAATTAGCTTATAAGGAGAGGGCATCCAAAGTGGTTTGCAGAAATGCAAGTGCTTACAAGCAATACAAAATTGCAAACATTTTGACGAAGTGGAATTGAGTGGTTGCTAGCTTCTTAACATATGCAGCCTACATCTTCAACAGTATTGTGCCTTCAGCTTTGAGTGTGCCAGGTTGCGGCCGCATGTGTTAAAGTCGCAGTGACACCGCCAACCAATGCCCTGCTACACGACGTCTCAACGATTCCACCATTGGCTTTAAACACTGGTTTCACTTCCTCGAATTGCGATACCCAACCAGCAGCTGCACTTTCTCGTTTCAGGAAACAGGTCTTTAACAAAAGAGATCTAAATGGGCATCGTAAATGCACAGTACATGTATACAATGTAAATTTGTTTAAAATATAACGAACAGAATCTAGAATGTAGTTAGCTGCACACTATATTTAAAAGTAATAAAGCTAAGTAATTTAGATAATTCGATTTCATGAAAAACTGGCATTTGAAAACACGTCAAGGGTTGTTTTTGGCACAGTTTCAAAAATTGGCCTTGATTAGGAGGTAAATAATACTACATTTTTGAACGACGGAGTAATAGCTAGACTGTCCGAAGCACTAAGCTTTTTTTAGTATCTTTTGGACCGCCTGCTACGACAAATATATAATAATGTGTTTCTGCAAACCTAAGACGACATGACTGCTTGCATAGGAGTAATTTAGTAAATCCAACTACAGCCTCACTTTTGAATACTGATTTCCCATTCTCGAGATGCGATGTCCTGCTCGATGGAGCATAAAATACTAAACAACGAAGCAGCTGAGTGGGATAAAAACCAGAAATCTTAATGTCCATGTAGTATTTCTTGTTGCAAACGATTCGTACACTTAAAATGGTCTTTATTTCAGGTACATCATTTGCGGTTGTAAGGGTTGGTGGCTGTGATATCGATCATTGAAATTGCTTAATTGTTCCGACATCTGACAAAACCTGAAAAGGCCCACTGTGATCGGCGTGTATAAAGAGATTTCTAAAGGTATAAACATGTGAATAACTAATGCAAGTTTAATTATAACAATGCACATTTTGTCATGGGCATTTCAAACCAGGGACTGAGCATCGTAACTGGCTTTTAAGCTGGTGTTTACCAGGCAAGTGATGCTGATAGTTTCACTTAAAATGGAACAAAATTATTTCCGTTTGACATTGATATTTTGCCACCATCTAATGACATTTATATGACAGGACATTACTTTATTGATTTCTCTCATCTGGCGTATTTAACTTTGAGTTATTGTAGCTAGATGTGGTCCTAAGCCACGTACTGACTGCTATGTCAAATTGGCAGGCTTACACAATTCACGTACTCAAAAGGACCAGTAGAAGACCATGTAAGGCAGAGATAACGGTCTACTATTTGGCCTAATTTTGGTGTGTTCCTGTGAGGCACAGTCGTGTCTGTCTAGTATAACTGACGACCGGGTAAATAAAATTGGATCAAGGATATTCACCTTTATAAAATTGCAGAAGAAGTTGCTTCTGTTGGCAGTTTACATTTTAATCTTTGAACATTATCTAGTTTATCCAGTTATCTGAGAGTGGTCGTAGGTTTTTCACGCTATAGAGCAAATTTGGTGTGGCTTTCAGTTGAGACTTTCATGCGCCGTTTTAAGAGCCATATCCCTCACCTCGTGTGCTCTTGTGTTGGCAAGAAGTTTGCTTGATATTCAATTCTATATGTAATTTAACTACGGCATCGGTCACTCTATGCCAGCAAATTTATTATTATTGCGTAGACGATAATTTTTAATTGACATCTTATCAGAAATGAACGATACCATCGACTATATCTCAGCCTACGGCATTTGATCTGTAGCTTTATTTGAAATTAAAGAAAATATGATTCTATCGTATTTGCTATTTGCTGCCTTCACCCATTTTGCTTATTTTGCGGATTGAACTTGATGGTTAATCTAAGGTAAAAACTACATGTAGGGTTATATGTCAATCAAGCTCATTGCCATCAACTGGAGGCTAGGACAGAATTGAAGTTCCATAACTCGTGGAGAGGCAAAATTTTATTCACTTATTTGCAACATTGTTGGCGGCCCTCCAAAGCGTCTCTTAGAGTCTACTTTAAGACGGCTAATCGAAATTTTATAAACTTTCTAGCATCAACTCATGCGATTTTCTAGCAAATAAACGCACTGACCTCCATTTTGGGGATGAAACTTATTAATTGCCTTGTGCGAACAACACAATCATGTAAAAATGCTTGATTTTAAAAGCAATAATTTTATATCCTTTGTAATAACTCATACTTACATGTCTTGGAAAGCCAAGGTATTAGTTGTTATAATTGGCCTAGAAGTGGTCAGGCCTCGATCGCTGCTCAATTATGTAAGCATAATGCATAAGTGAATATTATGTGCGGTTGAATGGCGACCAGTTTTTTCTCCTTAATATTCAAAAAAAGACATGTCAGCCAAATTTAAAATTCCAA
>UXSR01000978.1:0-13202 GCA_900604375.1 Mesocestoides corti | reverse complement strand
CTCAACAAGTAAAAAATAGTGATTTTGCAAATTAAAATATAATACGTCTGTTCTGTAATTTGATCACATATAACCTGTCACTGAACTTTTTCACATTTTTATATCAAAAAAAACAGTGAGGACACTTCTGCTTGCTATTATTGCTTTGTATAGCCGGTTAAATGCGTCTAAGGCATTTGACAATTAGCTTTTAAACTTTTTTTTAATTTAAAAGGCCAAGCTGCATTTGTTTTGCATTATGCGTATCGAGAATTAGTAAACGCTATCTTCGAAGCATTGAACGTGCGAATTCATTACCGAATCGTTGAATTTACTATGCCGGCGCAAAAATCATTCTGTTTTAAGAGATAGGAGGCATCACTTCATCTCGAGTAGTTCGGCCCGCGCTGAATATTACTCTATGTAGAGCTGTTCTCTAAAACGGATGTATTCGTGGTAATGCGATTGACTAGCCGGTCTATCGATTCACCCGACCGTAGCATCGTCATCTGCTACCAGTGCCTCCACAGACTATCGCAATAATATTTTTCAAAACGAGCTATACAATCTGGCTTGTGTTCTCGTTAACGACACGCATAAATGCTGTATTCATTATCTCTAACTTCACAGTGCAATCAAGATGTTAGCTTGTAAAAGAGTGCAAGGTTATAGCAAATACTATTATTTGAGTTAAGAATGTACAAAACAAGGCAGGAGTCATTGAAAGCAATTAATGCGTCCTTCGTAATTGAATTGTTTCATGCACGTCCGTTGAAGCGACAAACGTGGACAAGAGTTTCAATTTTCCCCTGGTTAATCGCATTTCGCATTCAATCGTGAATGGCTCACTTTGGAACTTAACTCTCAACCGATTGGATCAATTTGATCAACAGGATTGCACATATATATGAGGTCGAATTTCATAATTCTATTTGTCAGAATCTACATAAACAAAATCACGCAATGACGAAAGTCGCCTCATTGTTTTCTTGGTTGTGTCTTCGTGAAGACCACATTATGCTGCACCCACGCAAAAGATTATTGCCTCGAGAATAACACAGTTAACTTGTCAACAACCTCCCACACATCGTAGGCATTTTATTACTTCCTTAAATCAACATGCCGAAACCATTCTTTCAGTGTAGACGATGTTGATTGAAAGTGTTTTCCAATTAGCTTGGATTAGCTGTGTTAGTCGGTGTGGCAGCCATAATCTTTCTCCATGCAAAAGACCGTCACAAAGTAGTCGCATTTTGCACCCACATATGTTGCATTGTCAATAATGATGTGGTCAATCAGATCACCGTGTCGGAGGTACACTTATTTAAATAACGGACACTACGAATTTGTGGACAGACAAACCTTGACCGTGGAGTCATTGCCATTGTAGAGGTTTGTTCAGCTACATGCAACCGTTTTACTGTTAGGCACTTGATAGGAAAATGTCGAAGAAAGTTCGACGCAGTGAATACAAGTACAGTTCATATAGGCCACGCGTGAATTCCTACCATCAACCCAATATAAATGACTAATATGGCAAGATTCGGTGGGAAGTACATGAGGAGATTAACGGTAGTTCTATATGTCAACACCTGCCGATTGACCGTGTAGGCAAAGCAGAAGGAAAAAGCCTTTGTCAAGCACGATGATTAATAAGTGCTGCGAGACAGTTTAATAGGGCTCTTGTTCCAATTATTACATAAAGGCATTGGACGCACAGGTGAATTTGTCTGTGTCTTACTGTCGTTCACATGCAAATTAACACCAGCTAGGGTTGGATCAGACAATTAATTTACAGTTGGTGGTTTTCTTGAAATGTGCTAATTGCTTTTATTCTGTCCCACCTAGTTTTCATGGGAATAACTTAATCTAACAAGATATCTGCCTCAAATGATTTATCAATAAATATCAAATTAACAGGAAAATAGCGCGGGGTAAATAGTTGCATATGTAGATCATATAAACATAAAATATTTTCGACATGGCATCCAACCACCTGGTAAGTAGAGCAAGATCTAGTGCACTGATTTTGACCATAATAGTAGTATTGGCTGTCTGAGGGAGGTAAGTCAGTAAATCGACATATGCAAGTCCTTTATGATGACATTACTATCCAAAATCAAATACATCTTCAAGGAAGAGTTTGGGTCACGACCACCGGATGAACAATTAGCCAAAAAGCCTTGCACTGTCGTCTCAAATTCAAAAAGTGCTTGCATAATCGTGGGTTAAAACATTAAGATAGTCTAGAGGCATTGCGTCGTCCAGCAAAACATATCACCTAACTGAATTTTGTATTCCAAAATCGCCATCAACAGCATATTGAGTGGTCAACAACCTCCCACACAACGTGCGCATTTCACTGCTTCCTCACATCAACAAACACAAATTCATCCTTCAACATAGATCATGCTTAGTGAAAGTGTTTTCATGCAGCAGTTGCTGTTTCCATTTTACTTGCATGTTATCTGTTGGTAAAGTTTAAATTTGTGCTAAGAGCCGTCTACTCTCAGACGTTAGTTAGGTTGTGTCAGACGCATTACGGTTACGTCACTTTGAAGCAGGGTTGTAGTTTCAAGAATACGCGTTAACATCCACTGTCAAATTATCGACTCTTATTTTCGATGGATTTTTCTAGAAAAGGTTTACCTCATTATGGTCGTGTCACTTTAATTACAGCGATGCCGTGAGAGGGGTATGCACTAATGTCCAGTAACGAAATGTCAATGGCTCAACTTGATAAAATGAAATGCGCCGCTTCTTCCAATCGAAAAACATGAAGCATCATGCATTTGGCGAGTGAACAGCTTCCCACGCCTACATCACAAACACACACGCAAGCAGGTCTAATGCTCAAGGTCACTTTCCTGATTATGCAGTTGATTTGATTGCTTGTAGCTTGAATTTGCTATCACATTTGGTCGATTAAGCGGAATATCACGGTAGACTGAACTTCGTTTATACTGATGCATTCACCTATGATGCTGGTTCAAAATTCCGGCGTAACACAGACTGCATTAACCTCGTCGCGTCATTCATTCTTATTGCAACTTTCAAGACAGAACACGAAGGAGTTGACAAGTGGACATGTAGAATGAGTTAATGCAAAATTTATATTGGAAAACACTGTGCAAACTAGCCGTTCTGGGTTTTTTTGAGGCCAAGTGCCGTCATTTTGCCCAATTGCAAGAAGAGCCTAGCCAATGGAATTAATTGTGCTACTTGATGACTTTCTCAGTAATTGCAACAATCACGAGTTTATGTGTTCTACTGGAATACCCTATCACTTGTCGTACTCACTTGAGAAGCCGCCGTTAATACGATCATGGTGAGCCACCTGCACATTTTACTGATTGCGGCCAAATTAAGCGTGAAGTAGCCAACAGAAGACGAGGTAGCTCAGACATGTTGTGCTGTGTCCTGTTGTCATATCCAGTCTAGCTAAACTTGTAAATCTACGGACGTCTGAAAGGCCACATGCATAAAGCTAGTGGCGGTGGTAATACATGCAGAGAAGTGACTGGGTAGGCGGTTTCGCGAGAGTGATGAGCACGGTGTGAAATGTGGGACGTTTGTACGACACTGAGTACACCTGGATTAACGGACGAGAATTAACGCGATTCCTAACATGCTTGCATTAGTTTACAGTTTATCTTGAGTGCTTGTTTGTTGAAGTCATGCCAAATATCCGGTAGTAAAAAAGCTACCAAGGCATTTCTGGAAAATACACTTAAACGCTACAATGGTCAGCGCATTTCGAACCTCAAAATGTAAAATATAATTAATCAGAAAATTAGTGAAAATGCTGTCTATTCTGCAATCTGTCATTGCAATTTTCCCCTATGTTTTGAAGAAAAGCAATGAAGTCATTGCTGTCTACTATTTTCTTACTTAGTTTGGCCGGTTGAATACGTCTAAGGCAATCGACAATTTACTTTCAAGTTATTTTGGTTTAAAAAGCCAAGCTCTGTCCGTTTTGCGTTATGTGTATTCAGAATTAGTCAACGCAATCTTCGAGGCATTAACCATGCAAATTCGTTTCCGAACCGTTGTATTTACTATGCCGGCAGAACCTGTATTCTATTTTATCAGACAGGCGGCATCACTCTTATATCGAGTGGTTCAGGGATCAGCTTGCGCTAAATATTGTGCAACGACTGGCTGATCTCTGAAAGGGAGATGTTTGTGGTAACGTGGTTGACCAGCCGGTCGAGTGATCCACCTAACCTTAGCATTTTTATCTGCTACCTGTAGTCTGCCAAACTGTTCCAATGAACCTTTTGGAAGCGAGCAATGAATTCGGCTTCACATTCTTGTTAACAACACAAAAATTCTGGAATACAAGTGTTGAAGCCGTATGTCGTTTGTGTGTGGACGAATGCTGCCATGTGAACTCGTGTTTAATTGGAAACAACCCTAAAACAGTCAGTTTGTGTGAGCCGCTCGACATGCATAAGCAGTTAATTAATCCCCGCACTTTCACCTTATAATATGTTCTTCTGTCAAAAATACTATTTGGTTGAATGAATCAAAGTGACTAGCAGATAAACGTCTTGCCGTGACGCAAGATTCAATATTTCGTACAACTGAGGCAGTGCCATGCATCATTAACGGCACTGTGATTTGATGAGGCAAGATGCTTTGGATATTTAGAGGGATGTATTTGTGTATTTTGTCGTGATTGTAAACTCAAATATTTCAAAGAACAAAAAAATAATGAGGACGCACATTTGAAATGACATAGGTTTGAGATGAGAATGATGGGAGTAGGGAAATGAGCAACCGAATTTGACGTCCTTCACAATAGGGCGAAGACCAGAAGCAAGCATATCCATGAACATGAATGGGAAACCTCTGCAGCAACTGAGGTGCCTGGTTCAGGTGAGTTCGTTTATTTTCCTGTCCAGAAAGCGATCTGTTCAATTTAGCCAGCCTGTTCATAAGCGTTCTGGCATCAAACACAATTGTGCATTTGGCGCAACTGAGAAAGTGTTGTTTATTGATGAAGCTAAATGACGCAAATGTTCTGGAAGGATATGTAGTAAGTCTATTATAAGATAACAAATGGCAATATGACGAAGAATAAAAAAAACATCTACATCAGTGAAGATAGCACTTGTATTTAATAAAATAGAGAGTTGGGGAATGTCCAATGAAATTCGGAAGCCTATGCATTCAGGCACAAAACGAAGAGGAGCATGTTCATAATCGAGACAGGAGAAAGTATCGTGGAAATGGAAGTAATCGATGACGTTGAGTTCGTTACTAAAGATACCTGTTCAATGCACTGCTTTCGGTGGCAGACGAATCCATCTGGGCATTCAGTGCAACTCTTGCCTCGCTTGTAGGGCCTTTCATCTGTATTCCCTCCACTAAAATAATAAATAAATAGGCATTTTAGACAAACACAGCAATTTGACTAAGAAGGAATTCTCAACTTTTTGCCATCTCATTGCTTGCTAAATAAGACATGATAGCTTACTTCATCTTAAATAGACACACGGTAAGGTACGATTCAAATGTATCCCCTTGACGAGTGCAATTATTCTGAGCACAACCAACGGCGTTTGATGTTGCCAATGTCATCTGCAAACAAAGTCATATTAGAGATCGTTAAATGCGTACACAATTTCAGAACACACCAGACAAATCTAATCCATTCGGCACCAGACTCGTCAGTTAGGTTACAGTGCCTGATGGTCTTGAATAGAGACAATTGCTTTAATATTGTGTTCTATCAAACCTAAGTTATTTCTGTACAGCAATCAAAATGAAAAAAAATGTGGCTAAATACACGCAACCCGTAAGTATTTTAAAAATGACAAGAGATGTGGCTCAAGTGATCCATCAATGGAACTAAAATCGTGAGGTAAATAGTGTACAATATCAATCGAATGTGCCTCAGATATTTCCTACACGACAACTCACCACTTTGTAATAACGGCAAAATCCTGTGCATTGATTTTGATCATAATTGTAATATTGCTTGTCGGAGGCGTAGAAGGTCAGCATATCAACATACATGGGTCCTTTATTATTATAAGCATTTCCAAAATCGAATATATCTACAGGAAGAGAGCTTTGATCGAGACCAGTGGAGGAACAATTAGCCAGAAAGTTTTGCGCTGTCGTCTCCAATTCTGAGGAGTACTTCTAAACAAATAATCAATGAAGCTTGCATATTTGAGCGTCAAACCATCAAGCTCGTCTAAAACACTGCATCGCACAAAAAAGATATATCGCCTAACCACCATTTAATTTCGAAACTCACCATCAACAGCATGTTGCTAGCTGGTGGATCAACCGATTCTCGCAGATTCGTGAGAAGTTCCACAATCTGTGTACGCTGTTCTTCAGTGGGAATATCCGCCACAGCACCCAATATCAGCACTGCGAAATAAATCACACTTCTCATTTCGTCGTCTTCACACAATCCAAATAGTCAGTAATGCAGATTCCTGATAGAACCACTTAGCAATTTGCTCGCCGACTGTGTAATCAGCGAACGTATATAATCATTTACTTTTATATGCGGAAACAACGATGAACAATGTGAAATCAACACTCTAACAAGCAAAACAATAGGTTCATGTGGGCTAGTTGCCAGTAAACATGTGACTTCAATTATTTTCTTAACGCTTAACCTCCTACATTTTAAAAATAACGAGCAGGCTCAACAAAAGCTCAATTAGAACGACAGGCATTTCTTAGATATGGTTCAAGCACATACACATTGGCATCGTTTTTACATTCAAAAGTAAATGATAGAACAGCATCGTTAAATGCGGAGCAAACCTATACTGATTCATAGATTTCTGGTTATCGGTAAAATGAACGTTCACGCAGTCTAAAATTTCCTTAACTTGAGATGCATTTACAATGCATCTCACCTCTGCTGACGATTTACTTCGCTTTAATTAGATCACGTTCTGCCACAGCTACAAGACCACATACTCGGATAAAACCTACGAAATATCCCACACATGCGGTTTGACAGATAAGCATTCCTCCAATGTCATTCATTTCAGTTTTAATCCATGAACTGACCAATGGAAACTAACACATGCCATAGAAGCAATGATGCAAGTGTATTTCAACATTATTCTGATTGCGTCTTTGTGAAAATCCAATTACGCATCGAAAATAACAAAGTTGACTTGTCAACAACCTTGCACACATCGTAGGCATTTAACTGTTTCCTTAAATCAACACACAGAAATCCCTCCTTCCACATAGGCGATTTTGAGTGAAAGTGTTTTTGGATTGGCGTGGATTAACTGTGTTAGTCAGTGTGGCAGCGATGATCTTTGTTCATGCACAAGACCGTCACACAGTAATTTCATGTTACAGTTGCTATTTCAATTTTACTGTCATGTTATCTGTTGGTAAATTTTAAATTTATGCTAAGAACCAATTCATTCAAACGTCAGTTAGGTTGAGTTGAATGCGTTGTAGTTACGTCACTTTGGAACAGAGATGCAATGGAAGGAATGCGCACTGAAATCCACTGTCAAATTATCGATTATTAATTTCAATGCACAATTGGAACAGGCTGTCATTATTTACCTTCCTATTTTTTTCTAATCAATGCGTTGCGGTTATGTCACTTTGGGTTCAGCGGTATCATGAGAGAGGTATTAGTTAATGCTCAGTAACAAAATGTCAATTAATCAATTGAATACGTGATCTTTCATAGTAAAACAAAGAAATGCACCTATCTGCAGACAGGGAACATCATGTATCTGGCGCGTGAACACCTTTCCACGCTCGCACACACACCAACGCCAATCTGGTATTCAAGGTCACTACCCTGCTTATGCTCTTGATTTGATTGGTTGTAGCGTGACTTTAATAATACGTTTGCTTGATTAAGTGGAATATCATGCTTGACTGAATGTCATTTATGCTAATGCTTTTACCGATCATGCAGTTTCCTAAATGTGGCGTAATGAAGCCTGCATTAACCTCGCCATGTCATTCGTTTCTGTAGCAAAATTCAAGGCAAAACCCAAGTGAGCCTTAGTTGCCTAATCGTCATGCAGAATGCTTTAATGCAGGAAACACTGTAAATGTGCAGTTCATGGTTTACTTGAGGCCTCGTGTCGTCATTTTGCCTACGTGCACCACCACTAGCCACTACCGTAGCATTGTCATCTGCTACCGGTAGTCCGTCGACTATTCACAACTCGTCCATATAATTCTTATATTTAATTGCACACTCATGACCACCCTTTATCATTTTCCACGTCCACTGTCTCCGTCATGTTTGCGTGCAATTTTGAACTTTGTATTATGTTCCGAGCTCACATTTCGTAAGAAAGATGCACGGTCTGCTCAAGTCAGCCACAAATCTCACACAAACTCAAACTCACTCTCTGTCAGAATGTTGTTCTCTTTTAGATATTTGAAAAATGAAAACTCATGAAACAAATCGCCCTAAACAGTGTTTTTCCCAATGAAAATGATTACTTATCACCGATTTCCCATTAAAACAGTGTAAGGTGTCAATTAGCATACCTTGGACCTATGTTACTGCCAGATTTGCAAAGCAAATACGCATGTGCGCTTTCTTTAACGTATTAACATTTGAGCCACTGTGTTCTTGGAAACAGCCTCTGGAATCACTAGTTCATGGTAACATTTCTGCTTCTGAAAGATTCTTTCGTCACATCCTCAATCAGAACTAATTCTATTCCTCCACAAGTATTTTGCATATTTACGTAGGGATTTGGCTGGACCCTTTCACCGTCCAGCGGATAAGCTGTGTCCAGACCTGCCTATTTAGTTCCTTATATAGATCTATTTAAGTCAACATTACTAAGATTGCAAGCGAAACTGTCACAGTATAATGTATTCCCTATGGTTTGATGCAACTCTCGTTGTCATTGTAACACACACCCGTGATTTGTGTTATTGCTAATGAATAAAATGTCATGCGTCTTTAACCGAAATCACGCCATGCAAGTTTGAAGTTGCCGCAAACCCACTGAAGTCACGTGGGAAATGCTGTAATTCACGACTGACCCAAAATCAGCTCACCAACATTGCGAAAGCCGAGCAAGTTACACAAGACAGTCATAAAATCCAACTGATGTTTTTGTCGAGGCTCATAAATGTTGTCGGCAGCGAGTATGCATGAAGTAATGGAAAATGAATGCACCTTTGTGCATTTCGACGTGTGTGGCTAAGTCTTCAACCTTTGTACTGATCGTACTAAATCTATTATCAGTAGTAATATGTCTACCTTGGGCTTATTTACATAGACATTTATCTAGACCCTTCCACAGTCTAGCAGATGTTTTCTTTCACTTTGCTGTGCATTTAGTTTCACACGTGGACGTCTTTAAGTCGATATTGAAAAGGATGCGAACGAAATTGTCATCTCCACGTATGCAGGGACTTTCTGAATGTACATCTTGACCATTGGATGTGCCGACCCAAGTGCAAAACCAGATGCATAATTCGTGATGGCAACAACAGAGTAGGTCGCTTAAATCTTTAATTATTTCCCATCTCATAAATTCATACATGAAATTCTGGAATCAATTTCATTGCTTCTCAATTTCATGCAAGCTGTCTTGAAGTAATATCAGAGTAAATTCAGGCAGCTATCTGGCTGATAGGTTTCTAATCTTAAGATTGCAGAAGCAGCCCTTATAAAGTGAAGACATCTACCAACATAATTATTTCACATTAACTGCTCTGTTTATGCGGAAACATTCCACTCAACATTGTCATCAAGAAGATGTGTTTGATCACTGATGGAAGTTTCTTTGCACGTATAGAAGGCACTTGAAGTGTCTACTTTGTTATCCCCGGTGTTTTTCCAAGTGGAAGCAGTGCCACTTGCTGGTGCATTCTCTGCTAAACGTTCCACACAAAAGATGCTGTTATAGTGACTGATGGTAAGCCATATCTTTGCATTCAGAGGCTACTGGTTGAGATATATTGACGCCAGACTAAGTTCAATAACAAATGTTTTGATGACATGAATGTTCCGGTTGCATGACAAGCGATGTTTCTTGCAAACGTGGGACTCTGTTTAAAAGCTTGGTGCTAAGTTTAATGAATACTAAAAATGCTTTTAGTACAACCAAAAGGCGTCGTGCAATTAATATTAAATCTACCGTCGAATGCAGTAAATTTGCGCTGATCTGTAAGCATATGTTCTAACTGACCAGGACTGAATACAGAGGAGTGCATGGTAAAACGATCCTTGCCGTGGATATTTACATTGTGTCACATAAACCTTACAAGTATGAGCAGCAGTACTTAGAACCCATGTGAGGCGTCAGCTCGCACCTTCCCACGCTGATGTAACAGTGTAGAATGGCATGTAAATAACTTTAAAAGTCTCATCCAAAGCTCGGGTGATCGGGAAATGTGCCTACTTAAAAAAGCCAAAATGGCGTTGACTTGATGGACCAAAGCTACTTAACACAAGTGGGGCCGTTAGTATTGTGTCTTGGTTGAAAGGGCGTGAGTAGGGCAATTGAGGAAACCCAGATGGGCCGTCAAGAATACTATTGAACATAAAACCAGTGTGTGTATTTCGCATCCGTGGAAGTCCGCTTTCTCACGACTCACATGGTTTTAATTTTAAAGGGAAATATTAGACAACATTGTCAAAATCAAGTGCTTGTGTGTGTGTGCATAGGAAAGCCATAAACCCTTAGATATGCGTGGGAGGCGAAATGAGCATCGACTTTGTTATCTTGAGTGTAATTCTGAGAGGGACCCATGCCTCATGTTGCTGCATTCACTCAGAACGTTTCACAAATTAACCGAGTGCATTTGGGTATTCATTGCTTTGCAAAACAAGTTCTTAATAAACTCTGCTACCAACCACAGTTTGAATGTTAGTTCATGCAACAAAAATTGCATCACAATCTCGTGTCTAAGAAAACAATTCTCTTTATTCTTTCTGATATAGAATATGTGGAATCTTGATTTCCGATGCTCCATGTTTCGGATAGCTTGTGGTCCTCCTTTGATTACAGACTTTGTGAAAGGATACGACATTCTCCTTTTAGATAAGATCACATAGGGTGCACCAAAAGGAAACACGGAAATCGATGAAATGCAGATTTTAATGCCACATCAAACAAGGATGGTTTGTATGAAGTTGTCTGCAATTCTATCATGAAGTACAAATTGCGCACAATCACCATTTTAAATTTGAATCGCAGTCGTCCGATATGTCTTCATCTGTAAATTGTTATGTACCAAAATCCCGCCATAATGCTTAGAAATTCCTTTGCAAAACTGCTGTATTTGCCAAAAGGCCATAGTTGGTGTGCAGAAACCTAAATTGTCAAATTATGTCCTGCCTTTGTATCTGAGGACAAGCTAATGTATTACACTCGGTGCATTTCCTCGTGTTTTCATAAGTGGAAATTTTGACGTTCTAAATCCTTTAAAATTCGGAGGTTTACTGGCAACTTGCTCATTACCTTGATAATTGTCAAATGGTTTCTCTTGCCCCGCACATATAAGTAGGGCAATAAATAGTCACATTGGTCATTCAACATTATTTCTAGAACACAACTCAAGTCCAACTTTGACTGCAGAAATCGAAAGTAAATTCTAAAAATATGTAACTTATTCAATCTACGTAAGTGATTTACTTCGTAGTGATGGTATGGGGTGTTGTGGCGAATATTCCCACGGAAAAGGAGAGAACCAAGATTGCGGAATTTTTCACAAAACTCCGAGAATCAGTTGACCCACCAGCAAGCAACATGCAGTTGAGGGTGGGTTATGAAGTAAATGGCAGTATGGCAATACTGCCTCCTGCAAGATGATGTGTGTATCGTAGAACCTGCTGATGGGGCACCCAAAATGAAACCTCCTTTGTTTCGAAGTTTAGATGCACTCTTCTGAATTGGAAATTGTAGCGCAAAATGTCTTGGCCAACTGTCCATCAGGAAGACTTGACCGAAGATCTCTTCCTGGAGATGTTTATGATATCAGAAGATTTGGCAATAATAGAGAGGCACATGTCGATATGCTTACCGACGTAGCCTCTTAAGGCCGATACTACAATTATGAACAAAATCACTGCGCACAATATTGTTTGTACTACAAGGCGGTAAGTTGCCATTTTGCAAATCTTTGCAGTGAATTTAATTAACTCACAAAGTTTGTTGACATTTAGTGATGTACTAATCAGTACCTAGGTGCAGATGTCTTGCTGCAGATGATGTTGGCGACTACAAACGCAGTCGGCTGTGCTCAAAGCCAGTGCAAGTTGCGACCCAACTCACCGGCAGAACAGTACATTACCATGTGCCCGATTAAACGCAATTAAGTTGGTGCACGATGTTTAGTTAGTAAATAGATGATGCTATGCAAACTGAAGTTGCCTACAAAAATTTTAAGCTGTATCTAAAATGCGTTGTTTTAGCGGAGGGAATTAAACATATAGGCCCTATAAGAGTGGAGTGAATTGCAGTGAATGTTCCGATGGATTTTCTAGTCACCAACTTACGCTTGCACAGACCATTAGCAACTGTACCTTACTAGTTAGGTACCAGGTGATTTTAATTTGCCAAGTGTCGTCAGAAATCTCCCATGCATTTAACGGTCTCTAATGTTTCCTTGTTTGTAGATGATATTGGCAGCATCAAACGCTGTTGGTTGTGCTTGGAGGGATTGCTCTCGTCAAGGGAATTAACTTAACGCCCACCTCAACTTATGTCTACTTAAGTTAAAGTAAGCTGTCTCACGTTATTTTGCAAGTAATGAGATGACAAGGAGCAGACCAATGGTTCTTAGCCAACTTGCGATATTTGTCAAAAATGTTTATTGAATGGTAATTGCAATGAATTGAATGTCTTAGTGGCGGAAACGTTGCTGAAAGGCCCTACAAACGTGGCGAGAGTTGCAGTGAAATCCCCGATGGATTCGCCTGCGAACGCAAGCAGTGCTTCAAAAAGCCATCGCCAGTAACACACTCACCTTCGCCGACGACTTTCATTTCCACGATGCTTTCGCAAGCAGCGAACCCTCATTTACCAAAGACTAATTATTCTAAAAAATCGTCATTACCAAACGCTGCTGACTCTACAAACTCACCTGCACCAAGCACTTTTGGTCTCTGCCTTATTGTGTAGAACCTCTATCTTAGATATTCATTTCCCAAATACCATAATTCTTATTTCAAACAGGTATGTGTGTACTCACAATATCCTTTTTCTTCGAAATATTTGAGTTTACAGTCG
>UXSR01000977.1:0-13206 GCA_900604375.1 Mesocestoides corti | reverse complement strand
TTTTGTAGTTACGTGACGCACGAATCCAAGCACTTCATCTACTTTTACATGGGACAGGTGGCGATTCTCCTCTTCAAATCTGGCTAATTATCACGCTGTATTCTTTGGCGTTTTACCGAAAAATAATTTTTCAGCAGTCGATGCTCCAGGCACCCTTGAGGGCTCAAATGATGATGATGATGGTTGAAGCTACATAAGTGGGTTAGCACCTTATCTGACGAACAAAAATTTTGATTTATCTAAATCTGGTCTGCGAAAGGTCCTCCGATCAATCAAACCCCAGTCCCGTGGTTTTGAACACAACCGAAGTGAGAATGCAGCTGGTGAATTCAAATGGATCCCTTTTGGTATCCATGACACTAATCGATAGCTTGTCCAGTAAAGTGCATTTCGAAATGCCAACCAGAGCTGATGGTCTAGACGATTGGCTGACATAGCCACAAGTGCGTTTCAGCTTGGTCCTGCACAAAGTCATCTTCAATGCGACTGTTGCTAGACAACATTCATTAACAGCATCAACACTACCTGAGAAATGGATTATCAGTTTGGAAGAAGTCGAGAGTGTGTAAAATGTAGTTTTTATCGCTCAGCCAGCACAAATCCCGCTGCTTGTGGGATGAGGAACCAGCCAAACCATCGGTGTCACTTCGTCTCTTGGTATTACGCGCTAAGTCACACCAATTTGCATCGGTCGCACTTTCGAGTGGTTAAGAACACGCTCCTAATTCACTCGTAGGTGGAGATAATCTCGCAGTTGGTTTGGCGGCCAGACAACGAATTGCTCACAAACAACAAACATGCATGTTCTTGTGATTAAAGAACATTGATATCCTTGTTTTCGTGTTGGAACCTACAGCGATTAAAAGCGGATTGACTCAAGGGATTTCTACAGTGCAAGTGTAGCCACAATTTAAGTCCCAACAATGCACAACACACGCATCGAATCGTGCATAGCTGGCACGCAAATTGCTCGACTAAATTGCTTTCGCCTTAAGCTACTGCTTACTGGCTGCTAGAGAAAGCGGTGTGACAGGTTTTTGTATGCGACGTCCTTAGTGAAATTTACTTTATAGCACTTTATATTTCAATTTGGCTGCCCCTATCCCATTGGCTCACTCTTCCGTGAAGGCTGAATCTTTACGCAATGATGACCAATTGTATTTTCTTTCGATATCGGGCAGCAAAGCATTGTCGCTATGGACTATGTCTACTTCGAATCGGCCAATCCTGGGCTCAGGCCTGTTTTAATTAACTAGAGCGGAGGTAAGCAGCCAATGAGAAGCAAGGATTAAGACGAAACAACTAAGATTTCTGATTACAAATATAATCTGTCTGGTGGATTTTATTCGAATGACTTGATAACGCAGTTGAACCCCGCACTTTACAAATATGTGAGTGTGTCAGAAAATGAACTTGTAGTGCCGCCTTGGTTTGTAAATTGGAAGAGCATCACGCGAGATACCGCATGGCCTGAGTGTACAGCCGTCAAATTTGCTCACACCAGAATCCCAGCCAATCAACTGTCTGCGTGTGTGTGTATAACTGACCAACTGGCCAACTGGAGCCGCAGATGTTTGATAAGCTCGCATTAAATTGATGGCCTAGTCAGAATAGAGAATTTGGATGTACATCAGCTGCCGGACGGTGTGCTGATGAAGGCTGCCTTGACCCACTTGCCTTCTTCATTCTCCAGTCGGCAATGCCGAATTGCTGGCTCTAGCACCACGATTGGTGCATGTCGAGGACGGATTTTGATGGGTCGAAATTCGCAGATCAATTCGAATTAAAAATAAATATTTTATTATCTCTGAGTGAGACATTGGATAGTAGAATTGATTCAAATCATCTATTCTCAGTAGCTCATTCGGTTAATGGGGAACTTTAGCTGCTGCAACGTCATTGGTTGCTCAAGGACAGCTAGCATTTCTTCTGTATTCTGAATCAAAGTCGTTTCTGACAAAGTGGTTTTGATTTAATCAAATTGGTATCCTCGTGACACAGAATTCGAAATTCCATGTAGATTTATGGAGACAGGCTGACAGCGCCGCAGACTTGTTCTAAATTCAGACGAAATGGCACCACGAAGGATTACTGATTTCTCAGGGATTGAACAAAATTCGACAAGAATTCACACAAGCGCAGGTTTTGTTAGTGTAAGAGAGTGACAGGTGTCAACTAAAACCAGCTGTGAGTGCAACTATACCTTTATTATCAATATGGTCTCCCGCATGGAACCAATTTTATTGGTCAAAATTAAGGTGAAACGAACTGATGTTGTATCCGTGTGTTTTTTTATGTGTGTGTGTGTGTGTTTATAAGAACGATGAGACAGCTAACAAATTTCTTTCTTGGGTGCTTAAATTGAGTCCTAGTTTTTAAATTACAATCCTTGCCAGACAAAACATTCTTTTCTGTCTGTTGTAGAAAATCATGTCGCTGAATTCGTTTTAGTAAGCATTTTGTTTTAAATTAGGATTAAGACAGCATGAAAGATCACAGGCTGTTAGAAGGAAGGATGCAGGGTTAAAATTCATTTATTTTTCGTCACATTTTTGGCAAACAATTCGTTGCAGGGAAAACCACCGGGTTGTCGAAATATGGCATTACTTAAAATCTTAGGTGGCTATTTCCAGAGCGCAATAATGTCCGCGAATGTGTTACGTCTAGTATAGTGTTCCGGGTTTTATTGAATTATAAATCAGCAACAACAAAATCGATTAATTGGAGTGATAAATATCTCTAATTTTGGCTTTATTTAGGCGAAAACGGGACAAAGTGTTTGCCCGCCACAACCACGAAATTCTATTGGCTAGTTGTCGTGATTGGTTCATTAATTTTAGTCAACACGTAACTCATTCAAATTGGGGTAAAATAGTGATCAAGAAGGTTTAGAGAGGTCTTAGCGTGGACAATTAACTTGTCAAAATCAATCATCAGCATCATTATTTAGCGTCAGCAACATTAACTCGAAAATTCCATCGACCCACATTTCCTTGAGATGTAAACAAAAGCCTTGCAAGACTATGTGACAGCAAGTTAATCATTCGTTATTTAACGAAATGAAACCCTGGTAAAGTTACACTGAAAAGATTTAACCGCTAATTTTTCAACTTGGTGATGATTGTTAAGTGTCGTATTAGAAAATCGTGTTACTAATTTCAAATTAGTAGGCGGTTAGTTTTATTCTAAAAGAATGCGCCACCAACAAAGGTTGATTGTAAGTGGATGGTTAGTGTATGGATGTAATTTTACCATAAGTTTTTGTTTTGCAAAAAGTAAGATGTAATGCATTAGATTAGTGTTTTTTCCAGATTTTTTGCCTAATTAAAGCAGTTGCTGATCGTCCGAATAGAACACTACTCAATCTTCATGTTTGACTAACTGATTATCATTTTCAAATGAACTTGTACTAATTTGATGATCCCGCCTACCCCTTCAGGACATTTCAGTGCCTAAAGATCACATTTTCAGAACCTGGATCGGATCAAAGTCTTCGATCGGACAATCTCGACACATCCCTAATTACTACTCTGGCACCCCATGACTACTTTTCAAACAAGTCACTCACTCTCATTTAAACAAAACACGAATTTCACCAATTCGGCATTTTGTCTTAATTTATTTAAGCCAAATTTAAAACAAGAGACGTTTCTGAATTTGTTGTCTAATTAGTTTTTTTTTAAATGGATGTCAGCTAGGTCGACACATAAAGCCCTCTTATTTATTTTTCAAATACGTGTATTACTTTCCGTAAAATACCCCAGTTAGATTTATCCAACAAATGAAATAATTTAGGTTCAATTTACGTGTTAAACACAGTTTGCGATATCTTTAATACGCCACGCCTGGGGATTGTGTGCGCGAATGACGCTATACACCTTCAACTAACTAATTCATTGAAAAATTTGGCACAGAAGTGACTTTGACTTCGACTATGTGACTTCAGAAAATCCTGTTACTACAAACGAAAGCAATTTTAGGTAGCAACCCAGTTAGATCGAATTCCCGGTGGTGATTCCCACGGCTAGAAAAGACCATTGACTGGCCCAACTTTGAGGTCAACTCGGACGATAGGAAAGAGGAGGAGAGCTAGACTGACAAGTTCATTTCATTCATTAAAGAAAGAGCATTTAGGAAGCAACATGACGCCAGTCGGTCACTGGAATTTGTATAAAAGGATGCTGAGGTCGTCGCATTCGGCGTAGAAGTAGGTGTTCGAGTTGTAGGGAAAAGAACTAAAAAAAAGAAGAATTCAAATTTGGGGAATGCATTCGATTTTGGGGCAATAAGAAACACACCGAGGTTTGCGCGTACCTTCCAAAACTCGGACCAACATGGCAATTCCACGTGCCACCGGTCTTATCGCATTGTTCCTTGATGGTTCGGCACAGGCATTGCGGGTAGATGTAGTTCTTCTCGTCTTCCAAGGCTCTGTAGATGATGCCTATCGTCTCCTTTTTCCGGTGATCCACCATGTTGGTTTGGATGTTTTTAAGCTCGGGCTTGTTCATCATCGTAGGGCTACTGGAGTGAGCGGTGCAGACAATGGGCTCGCGGTAGAAAATTGTGCTTGCTTAAGATGTGTCAATTAAGTTACCAGCTACTCGCACACCACTCACACGAGCCAATCACGATTAAGGTTGAAGTGGCACGCACCTTCCCAGCTGAGCAGGTCTTTGCGGTTTGTGGTGATGCTACTGACTACAAATGTGCTGCTTTAACTGATTACGCTGACGTGTCGTACTTGCAGTCACTTGGAAACACTGACCAATCAAATCTTGAAAATTGTGGGTTATTTCTGTTCAGTCTATTAATTAGAAAAAAGGAAGCTTGCAATCAAATTAATCAGCTTGAAAGCGAAATCCACCGTTTTTTCGAAATATCACCACAATTCAAGGCACAAATTAATCTTGTTCTTAAGATACCCTACTTTTAAAACAAGTAATTTCTGGGCAAATATACTAAGATTCATACAAACCGCCCACATACTTTCCAGGTTAAAAATTATTTTTCCAGTGACCACAAAATAAGTTGGGCAAATTTTGCCGCTTTGAATCGCCAGGTTCGTGTGAAGATCTTCCACGACCTGGAAGATCAAAGTATCAAAGCTGGTTTTGCTCGTAGTTCAGGAAACGATTCACAAGAACTCGGCATTCCACAAAGATCAGTTGTGCAATTTCCAACACAATGTTCAAGTGAGACGACATCAGCTACACCCGCTCCCCAAAAGCGATTAAGATTTCTATCAAATGCCTCAGCAGCTCTACAGAGAAAAATTTGCCTTTTTGGAACGATTCAATCCACTTTTAATTGCATGCTAAATGTGAGTTTGCCTTAAGGGTGTATTACCGGAAAAAATCGATAAATTGTATCATTTAAAACCATTACTGGCCAATTACTTGACTTGCACTTTAGGGGAAATGTGTAATCTGCCTTTATGGGTTAGTGAGTCACCAAATTAATCACACTTGAACCAACACAGTCAGTTCTGAAATTGCAAAATAATTTGCGGTTTAAGTAAGGCGATGGTTAATTTATTGCTTTCGGAAATTTGGAATGCTGAAAAATGAGTTATAATCACACGGGATGGGCTACCAAGAGCAAAGCGGTGATGGGGAATTCTAGCAATAAAAGTAATCTAGGGAGTTAATCCTTATTTCCATGACTGATCGTCTGTGATGCTGCATTAACGATTATTTGTGCAGTGTTGCTTCTTGAAACTCGTGCAACAAATGTGCATTTCTTCACACTGACACAAAATCGATATTTCTGATTGACCTTCAAATTTTTGTGGTTCTGCAAGTAAGGCTGTTCTGAGTTTACGTACTATCCAGAGGGAGGCAAGGCATCCACTTTTAAATTGCTGATTTTTGATTGGTGATTCTGGATTATGAACTTGGTCAAGGCTAATGATCTTGTCCACAATTAAATTCAGCTATCTCGGCTCTGGTTGATGTTTTAGCCAATAGAATGCCTTGATTTTGACATCATCGACATTAATCAACAGTACCAAATTTCAAAGTATTTATTAATTTTGTGCAGGAAAAATTCACTGAGCACAGTGGAGTTGGGTTTCAAGTTGATTTTAATCACTGGAAAAAATTTTGACTTTGCGAGCTAAACCATAATTTGGCACGCACGCTAGCACGCACGCACTTAATAAATCCGCACTCAGTAGCTGAGCGCACAAATTAATATTCGTGTGAAAAAGGCTCAGTGCTTAATTAGGAACGACATGAATCAACTACTGGCGAAGGCATGCCCTGTTTATTGTTTTAGTGACACTGGCTGACTAATAACCCGATATTGGTGAGTTAAAACAAATGAAAGTAAATAAAGTAAACTCGATGCTAGATGCAATAACAGCAAGTAACAATATTTTGAAACAAGCTGGTAATATTCCATTACAGACAAACAAGTTGATCGATTTTTTGCTACATTTTAAATCCTACTCCCCTCCAATCAGACGCCGCGCTAATATGACCGACAATTGGTGCACAAATCATTACAACATTTGTGGCAAATTGACGATAAAAATTTGGTCAGAATTTATTAAGGCCATAACTGAAGGCAAGAAGACGATTTGTCAATTTCGAAAGTGTTTGGCTTTACTAGTTGCTGGCAGAAAACACTTGAAGCGATCCAAAGCACACAGCACAGTTGTGGTGGTTGGTTTTGAAATGGACGAATTTCAGTATGTTTGAGGTGATTGGCTGCGTCAATGAGGTCACTGAAAATAAGTCTAGACTGTGTAGTTTACTCCCAGAATGACCACGATTCGATTAAATTGTGTTTCTAATTAAGTCATAACTAGGTATTTAAACCGGAATTCACAGACAATCAATTTCAAGTGAACCGAAGCTTGTTGAATCTCCGCCTTATCTTAATTTTTCAAAGCCTAATTTCGTGGCCTGACCTTGAAATATCGCCATGACGATGACAAGCATGACCTTGTGGATCATCCACTGAAATCACTCCATGGGGAATAGACCGCGCACTTGACATGTTGGCGAAGTTTGGATTTTTATGCAATAATCGATAACGTACGCCCAACCTTTCCGATTCTTGTGTAGAAACTCAGTGGATTCCCTTTAAAGGAAGTCGGAAGATCGATTTTAAATCAAAAGTTGTCTCATTTAAATAAGTTTGGGAGAAAGAAGATGAATGAAAATAAAACTGGATGTGGTCAGGAGACTGCGGCTGTGGTGGATGATAATTTTTTTTACAATTTCATCTCTCACGATCCCTACAGCACTTGTTAACCTTAAATCTGATTAGCTGCTTTTTCTTTTCTGGTCAGTTTGCGGTAGATTCATGACAAAAATTTAGTCCTGGAATTAGGCAATGCACAAACAACTGTCGTTTGTCCGAATTCCAATCCAAACTGCCTTTTCAAATTAATATTAAACTTGCCGCATTGTATGCCGAACATTAATCCTTCAGATGGCATTGTTTAAATAAACGTCCTTTAAAAAAGTTGCCTTTGTTCTCGACGCATTTAAACAAGAATTAGTTTTTAATACGAGGATGAACGAAGTCATCAGCACAATCGCGAGCAATAAAACTTGTCAAAAAATTTTGAGATCCCCCAAATTTTCTCAAAATCGTCTCTACCACAAATCAAGTCCATATTTAAAAACTACGAACCCGTGGAAGTTGAGTAATTGACATTCTGAATCCAAAACTTAACCGAAAAAAAACTTTTTCTCAGCGTCTGACAGTTTTGCGCTTTAACTAGAAGAAAAACCAACGGTTTGTTTAAAATTTTGACCATAATGCCAGCAATTGCATGGTGGTAAACATCCTCTGCGTACACATCAAACTTATTTTCTCAGATGTTTTTGTAGCGAAACAAAATCAACCTGTACTCGTGGCAATTTATCATGTGTATCCACCTTGCTTCCTCAATCACAAGCCCCTTTTCGTATTGCAAGAATCCATGCCACTCTTGTGGTAGGATTTGAGTGCAGGTGTGTGCAGTCACCATAGCCCAATCTGATTGGTCAACGGGTCACATGAGATTGATGTAATCCAGCGTAGCTCTCTCTAATACCCAAGTAGGCACCAGAACAGGGCGTTGTACATTCGTGTGGCATTCGCTTCAACAACTGCCATCAATTCACCATGGCGACCAACACGCGCACCGCCTTTCCCCAGGACATGGAGGAGACCTTCAGCGACGTCTTCATGGTAGAACGAACAGACGTCAACGTGGCTGACAGGGCCAGAATGGCGAGGATAATCGAAAGCATCATTGTTCCGGGTTACAAGGATCCCAGGCAAGCCGCTCGAGACATCAAGGAGGCTCTGGACGATGACTTCGACCGAAACTGGCACGTTATCGTTGGCACAGACTTTGCATGGTAGGGTGCCTTCAATTTTCCATCCACCACGTGTAGTTGCCAACCCTGTACCATTGTATTCCACGTAATTGGCTTATTTTGAGAGGTAATAAGATATTAACGCGCGTTTTTTTGCGTTTCAGCTACATGAGCTTTTCCCCTGGCTTCTATATGCGCGCCAGCTATCGTGACTTAGTCATCCAAGTATTCCGTCTGGCCTGAACCAAACTGAAATTTTCCTCTTATTGTACTTGAGTTTGACCTCCATTCACTCTCATTAAATGCCCTTGTCCTTAATATCTGCTCCCATTTCTTCACTTGCTTGAAAAAAGAAACTGAAGTGAACTGACGTGACGCCATGTTGTTTTTTTTTAAATCCACGAATCCTGTGCTTGGGGTCAAAGCGAAACAATTTCACTTGATATGAGGGGTTGATTCTAAGCAGCGTTCTGATTTGGTTTAGGGTGAGTTACCAGGATTAGACAAAAATTGAATTCAAGTTAATTAGGGTATGTGCATCAGATTTAGGACCTCATTTAAACAAACTCATTTGGAAAGGAAACAGGGCTCTTCCGTGCACAGTTTTAAACTCACAATTTTGTGATTTACGCGTTAATCGGAAGGTCTTTGTGTGGAAATTAAGTCATTTGACTGAAAATATAACAGGTTTTTGTTGGTAGTTGTGACTAGGAAGGCCTACTACTTCCTCTACATTCTCTAGACCCTATTTGCACAAATTTTCGTGAAATTAGAGTCAAAAACCAACGATTATTGTCATAGAAGCTGCAGAATTCTGGTCGACGTCTGAGACGTGGCGTTAAATAATGACGCATATGTTGTTGATCAAGCAACTCTACACTTAAATCAACGAACCCTGTGTTTGGGGTCAAAACGAAACAATTTCACTTGAAACTGGGTTGTCTAACTCAAAGTAAGGCTAGTTTGGAGTTGTGAGTTTCTACTGGGAGCTAAAAACGATGCGGTCGTACCAAACGCGTTGGTTCTAAGCAAAGTTGTGATTAGGTTTAGGGTGAATTACCAGACTTAGGCAAAAAATGAATTCAAGTTAGTTAGGGTTTGTATAACAGATTCATCACCTGATTTCAACAAACCCATTTAATCGACCTGAGATTAATTCCAATTTCGCCCGTGAACACTTCTAAATTCTTGATGTTGTGTTTTTCGCGTTAATCAGAAGGTCTTTGTGTGAAGACTAAGTCAGTTACGGGCAGTAGCGATTCAACTAAAAAAATACAAGGATTTTTGTTGGCGTTTGTGACTAAGAAACCCTACTACGTTCTCTGTATTCTCTAGGCCCTGTTCACGCAACGCCATTTACACAAATTTCCATGAAAGTAGGGTAAAAATCCTGCGATTATTATCATAGAAATTTGGTTGACGTCTTAGACGTGGTCCCAAATAATGACGCATATGTTGTTGAGCAGGTAGCTCTACACTTGCGAAATCACATTAATTATTTGCCCATAATTCTGCCTTTCCGCATTAAACCTCACTTTAATAATTATACACCTCAAGTTAAATTTCACCGATTAAAATTGGCACTAGGATTGCAAAATAGACCGGTAATCAGGGTCGTGAGCACAAAAGTGTTGGCGCTACTTCAAGATTTGTCAAATCGTTCCTAGGCTTTCCTTATTTTATATTTCGTAAACCCGATTTCTCAAAAAATTCTGTTGTTTCAAACACGCAGCTGTCACCAAAGCCTTCCCATGGTTCTTTAAATTGGGCTTATATTGTGGCGCCTTCTACAAAAGCCATCAGTGTCTGATAATCGGAAAAGAAATACATTCCCTTTTGTATTTTACACAAAGATAGGCTGATTTTCATCTGTGGATATGAGGCGAGGCCAAATTTAGCCAAAAAAGACAATTAACAAGGGCATAATGTATGTATTTTTGGAGCAAACACGCTTAGTCTATTTGCAGAGACGGTGGCTTGTCATTTGATTCGCCTTCCTAGCCGTATTTGTAGATGAGAAACGAGAGGTTGTTGCATTTGACGTGCGCGAACGCCTTCTTTTCGTGCATGATGTGACTACAAGGTAAATGCAAGTCACACGCTTAACGACACTCACACATACTACTGAAAATTCAAACAAAGATCACAGCCAAAAGTCACACCTGGCAAAGTTGGGCCCGACTATGACATGCCATGTGGGTCCAAAGGTTTCATCCAAGGTTTGCTTGATAGCCGAGCTCAGATCGACGAGGTCGTCGTAGATCTGGCAGGCGGACTGCACTGTGTCGAGGATGATCGGCTCGTTCTTCTTGCTAAGATCCTTCTTGTAGAACTCGGGTCGCATTTCACAGGGGTCGTCAATTACGCGATTTCGACGGTGGTGCTTCGGGCAGTGGCTCATGCTTGTGGAATTGTGTGGAAGACAACTGGTGACTGGTGAAGACCACAAGAGAAATTGGAGAGATTAAAGTTAACCCTGGTGTGTGGTTTTTAACCGCGCTAGCAACGTGAGTGGCTCGGTGACTAGCGAACACCACGCACCCAATTTGCTTTCTACCCAGTCAAGTGATTGGCTCAGCTCAAAAACGCTACCCTCACTTGCCCTGAGCTAATTGATCTGAGTGTCACACGGTGATACAAACGCCGTAACCTACTCAATCAAGCCTAATTGGCAACAGTTGGCACTTGAGTTAGGTGAACCAACAGCTGTAATTGATCTAAATTGCCAATTTTGGTCTGCTGTTAAAGTGTCCTCAGAATTTGTGAGATATTTCGCAGAATTAATTAAAAAACGTCTTTAACTAACGTGTAAAGGCCATGGTTGAGAAATTTCAGGCTACAAAACCAAGAGAGGTGGTGGCAGTGGTGGTGGTGGTGGCGGTGGTGGTGGTGGTTGTTATAACACCTTATAGTCGGTTCAGAAGAACCGACTTATTTTAAATTTCCCGATGACTCTGATACAGGGGGTTGATTAATTCGATGTTAATTGTCTGTGGCGCGTAGATGTCTGATGTTTGTCTCCAGCCGAAATCATCACCTTCACAACAATTGTAATTGACTTGTGTACTTACTCAACACCCCAACCCAAATCCGATTACCGCAGTACTCAAAGCTTACGGCGAAAATTCTGCAAATGACAGATCACCAGACTGAGTCAGCGAACGCAGTGCTTAACACGTGCGCGGTGTCATTTATTCCACCCAAAACACTTGCTCAGTGGTTGGTGTAGGTGTGTAGTGGGTGATGCCTCCTTCACACTTGTGAATTGTGATTCAGAGCACCCCTAACTGGCATAGTTAGCTAGTCACCAGTCATGAACAGACGGAATTTCAACGTTCAAACGGACATGAACGAGGACAAACGCGTGGAGATGGAGCAGCTTGTCCTGGAAGCGGCAAACTATTCGCGGGACAAGAATCCCGAGGCGCTGGCGAGCAACGTTAAGCGACTTTGCGATGAACGGTTCGGCGGTAACTGGCATTGCCACGTGGGTCCCAGTTTTGGCAGGTACATGTGACCATGCGGTGCTCAACTGTCAGTGGCATATTTATTTTGAAAAATACACTGAATATTTCTAGTTTCTTTTTTTTCTAAATTGTAGCTCCTTTCCCTACGAGATCAACACTTACTTCTACGCCGAATGGGAGGGTCTCAATATTCTTCTGTATAAATATTTGTAAAATGACTATGTTTTGTGAAATAGACCTCCTCTAACACCAAAATTCATTGTCCTTGAAATTCAATGGTTAAATTTGGCGAAAAATTAAGGAGCGAATTTAAACAATTAGATTTGTTTATGTACGTCGAATGCTGGTGGTGATGTAGCTGGGAGGTTGTACATCGAACAATCGATTCACAAAACAGGAATTAAATTTTTAAAACCGGATGATTTCATCTTGACACTACAGGCCTCAACTTTTGCGGTGTTAAAATGTGTTAACAAGCCCGGATTCGCCAAATTTTGGAGACATCGTGAAGTTTAATCAACTAATTCAGTGATTTCCGGAATAAATTATGCAACAGTTACCTGGAATTTAAAAAAAAATCTAGCCATCAGATTCTCTACAAAATGACGAGTCAATCAATCATCCCGTCACTAGGTTTACAGGAATTTAATCTGCTGATTAAGGATTTCGAACCGGCCAATCATTGAGCGTTTTAACCCAGTCCACTAATGATTTGCGAGGTTACCTCCAACTCCATTTTGATTGGTAGATGACCGAATCAATAAACTCCTGGCGACGAGAGTTAATTAACTGATTTAGGCATAATTTGGCATTTATGATGTTTTATGTGAAGATTGAGATTCGGCGAATTGCGTTGATTCACGTCCACCAACGCAAACTCAGACCCCAATCGATCATGCGGAACCGTGTGGGCCTCCCGAGCTACGCGTTTCACATATCTGGTCATCCAGTAATTTGTACTTTTAAAAAGTACACCCAAACTGCATTGATCGACAACCCCATTTAGTTGGACACGACTTTGAATAAATATTCCACAGCAACACAGCTTGCTTGAACTCCTGTAAACAGTCGCAGAGTCAACACAAACTAGGGATTACTTAAGGGAAAACGATCGATTTTTCGATGGGCATGTGGGACCAATGAGTGAAGGGTTAACCAGTTTGGCAAAGTGTGGGGGGGGGTTTCGTGGTTGTGAGTACCATTTCTGAGAGATACTGCAATTACGAAAAGGTCTTGTCAGGTACACATCCCCTTCAGCTAAACTGCTTGCAAAAGAACTCGATCACTACGGCTATCTCCAGAGATTAGAACCTGTGCAAAACTTGGAGGATGATCGACAAACAGAGTGGACGCAATGGGGCTTAACTTGCTGGTCTTACAAAACTGCATCTTTTTAAACAACTGAAAAGTCTCAATGG